>CAOLHI010004510.1:0-111889 GCA_948474755.1 Ctenosaura bakeri | reverse complement strand
AAAGGATTAGCAAAAGAGATTCAAAAGATAACCTGTCAAATACCTGGAGAAGAGCAAGAACCTTCCAGGCAAGCCACCATAAGATTCTTCTGGTCTGCCTGACAGTTCAGTCCGAACAGGAGGGAAAACAACTGCCCAGACTCAGGCAAGGACACAGTCTGAAATACCAGGCTCAGGCTTTCTCCTATAGGCACAGCTTGTGTCTGCAACTAAAGATTCCTTAGAACTAAGAGCTCTCCTAAGTGGACTGTTGAGAAAGCTTGACCAGCTAAGCTGTGAATAAAAGTAAATAATAGCCATAAATTGAATGTTGCTTGTGGGAGAGGGGAAAATAAAAACTAAAACAAGAATCAACACCTATGGCCAATTGCTTCTGACCAAATATTAGCAACCTCACTCCCACCCCTGTTTGACCATTTTGACTATCAAGAAGGTCCATAACCATTCATAACTGGTTTCTGATCTTACGACTAATCATGTCATACATAAATTGTCTATTTTCAATATCACATATATCCCAAAATATGATTTCTAGTGTGTGCTTGTTTCTGGAAAAGGGGGTGTAAAAGTGTGAAGCTCCTGTGTATACAAAATGTTAGATTGCAGCACCAATTGGAAAGTTACAATCCCTACACCAGCCTTGTCGAAGAAGAAGGAGAAGAAAGAGGAGGAGGAGGAGAAGAAAGAAAGAAAGAAAGAAAGAAAGAAAGAGGAAAGAAAAGGAGGAGGAGATGGTTGCTATTCAGTCAAACAAGAAGGACTAAGAAGCCTTATATCGAAATCTTCTAAGTACCATAGAATCAAAAAGAACATCAGTAACTTTACTGGCTTAAGGCAACAGATAGAAACAAGCTTTCTAGAAGCAAAGAACCAAAATTCATCCTGGACCTGAACTTGGTTTTTAATTCATGGATTATTAGAGGACACACACATAACTAATGTCTTTTCAGAAAACTCAAGGACATACCAGCCCAGACTGGAGTTCACTAAAACACCTTTCAGTTATGCAAAATCTGATACTATATCCACAATTACTTGGGAGTAAATCCTAGTGCCTCATAGGACATTTCTTCCAAGTAATGTTGGTGGGATTAGAGCTTCCTAGGAATCCAAATGTCACTATGATAAGAATATTTTTGTTCATCTAGAGAGGACCAAGAAGGAAAAAGAAAAGAAAAGAAAAGAAAAGAAGAAGACACAGCAGCAAAATATTATATTTGTGATGAATAGCTGCATTTTGGGGCCATTGTCTTGTCCTCTATTTGACAATGTAGTTAACACTGCAACCATACACATGCTGAATTTAAAAATGTGTTCCTGTGACCTGGGTAGGTCTTATTTCTAAGTGAACTTTCAAGGGACTGGGTTATACATATAAAAGATCATAGTGGAACTCCATTGCACTCAACAGCCAATTGCAGTAGGGTTTATTTATTAGCCTTTTTGGCCAGAGGACCAGTTTCAAAGACATTCTTCTCCCTGATCTACCTGGACCCACATGCTATTTTTGCATAGCCTTGAAGTGCATTGTAAAAAACAATAGAGATAACTTCACTAAGAATAAAGATACACTGGCACATTTCATGAGCTGCGGTGGTATTGTGAACCAAATCAACTGACCAAATTTATGTAATGGTCATTACAACATCTGGTAATGAAGAACATTACTTTCTAGGTACCAGTGAATCCTATAGCCATGGTGCAAAGGGAGTGCTGTGCACCACTGGCAATGCGCACAGCAACACAGCTGGATCCAAAGTAACTTAATAAATCTTCATGCATTTATCCTACTTGGTGACAGATGGAGCAGTAAGTAGTTAACCTCAATGATGTACAAGTAATATACGTTTATTAAGGAGGAAAGATAACACTAGTCTTTTAAATCTTCTAATTTTTTATCTTGGAATATGCTGACTTGGGGTGTGGTGGAATCTCCTTCTTTGGAGGTTTTTAACTGAGGCTGGATAACCATTGCTGGAGGGGGAATGCTTTGATGGTGTATGCTTGCATAGCAGGGGGTTGGACTCAATGGCCCTTGTGGTCTCTTCCAACTCTATGCTTCTATGATTTTATTATCAGTTATTTAAGAAATTCTTATTAAAGCCCCTCTTGCCAAATGCACATACATCTATTTCCTATTGTGCATCTTATTTTCCTGCTGCACAAAATGTGTCCAGATGCACACTGGAATAATGCCTAGACTGCAGTTCACACAGAAATAATTTCCAATATAAACCAGACTTTTAGCAGGTGTTATGAAGCTTCTACCATCCTTTTAGCTATAGAAATATCTGTATCTATGCAAGTACATGGTGCTGTTTTTATAGCTTGTTTCTTGCCCAAGAACCAAATTGCCCTTGAACCAGAATCATAAGGCCATTTCTGCACTAGCCTGTTATAGCGTGATGATTCCACTTTCAACATCCCCTGGAATCCTGAGGTTTGCAGTTTTGGGAGGGGCCAAACCCCGGGATTCCAGAGGATGTTGAAAGTGGAATCATCGTGCTATAACAGGCTAGTGCAGAAATGGTGATGAGAGCTCACATTGAAGAAGCAGCTGCTCACCTGAAAGGTTCCTGCATGGTCTTCTTCTTTGTCTCCTTCTTTCCCTTCTTTCAAAGCAATCAGTGTGAATCCACGAAAATAGGCTGGAGTGGCAGCAGAAAGTGTTACTAGGGGGAAAAGAGAACAAAAATAAGGCTTTTAAAAAGGCATGGTGCTAGATAGCTTTTTAAACCCAGTGTTTTGGTCAGTGCTTTCACCAGGATTTGAAAGGTATGGGACATGACACTCCCTGTTAGGCTCCAGTGGGGGTGGGTGAGTCCTAAACTGGAAGAAGTGGGATAAGCAGAATGAAAACTCTATTCAGCTTCACATGATTCTGGATTACCCATGCACAAAGTGTAAATGGTAGCTGTGTTAGGATAGTGGGTCTCTGCTATTTATGTGATCCTGGCAAATGCTCAATGTTGCTACCTGCTGGAGTCAGCCTTAACCTTCATATACCGGGCTGGGTTTCCAGCTAATGGATGAATTACTAATGATATATTTAGAAGAATCTAATAGGAAATAGTAACATTCAGCATGTATGCATCCTCAAGAAAACCCTTCCATCTTTCAGTGACAATGTCATGTAAATAGACTTCCATTCACTCAAAAGAACTTTTGCTTTTTCTGTCTCCCCGTTCCATCAACCTGAAATTCACTCAGTAATTCACAGTTTTTTTTTGGGGGGGGGAGGTTGCAGGGGAGAGATCCATTCTGACTATGAATAAACATACAAGATACAATTGATTACGTGCAACTCTTTGTTATACATGCTGCATGCTCCACTGATTGCCTTAGAATTAATTCATATACAATCCTTTGATGGGCATAAGTTCAATTTTTGGTGGCATCTTTTCCTTCCTAACTTATGTTTCAGTTTGTGCACTGGGGGAAAGTTATATCAGTGGGTTTGCCATTTTCATCCACACTACTGATATTCCTGCTGTATTTTCATTCCTCAACAATATTTAAACTTTTAACACTTTAATTCCATCAATTTACATCCATTCATTTGAAATCCAACAATGAATGACAGACCTCTTGACCTATTCCAGATCCTCTTACTGAGAGTAGTTACAGATACGATTATTAGTTTTTTTAGTGGAACTAGAAAATGAAGTTCTACAAGCTACAAGCTGTCCCTTGTAGATGACTGTGCTCATCAGCTTTACACATTTGGAACCACAGAAAAGGTGGCCCTGAATCCAACTACTGATATAATCTAGAATCAACTTTTGAATGATGTCAATAGTTAACTAAACCCAACAGGTCTAATTTAGCTGGGATTGGTGTAGGCTTGTTTGAACATTTAAACAGAGGATGATGAACATGTTCACCTCCTCATGTTGTTGGGCTACAACCCGCAACATTTGTTATGCTGGCTAGGTAGGGTTGGCTTCTACTTTAGCTCTGAAGACACTGTTGGTGTTTCATTATTCCACAAGTTTGTGTAGCAATGCTGTGGAATTGCTTGTGGTATAAATGCCAGAGACGGTGTCACATTTTAAGAAGCAGACTGTAGGCAACGAGCTCCTGAGATGATTACACAAAATTCTGAAAGGAAGGGGATTCAGAGAATCCCAGAACACCAGCTGAACCACAGTTTACACTTGGATCCACATACTTACAGAATTTAGAGTATTTTATATACATTATTTCCTTATATAGTCACATAATTCTTCAGACAGCAGAAGTAACAGAGGAGGACTGCCCAAAGACCATCTAACAGAAGAGGTAAAATTTGAATGCGTAACTTCCTGGTTGACAATTCAGACCATTTGGCCCTTTCCACGCCTTGGTGCTTTAGCAATGCTGCAGAAGCATGACTCTGACCCACAGCAAAGTTCAAACTGTGGATCTACGCTAGCTTCTAATGCATCCCTCATAAAAACAATCTCACAATGTCCATTCTCTTGGACAAGAACAGAAATAAACTCTCTCTACAGTGAGATTCAATCTTTAGAAAGTGTTCAGCTTTCTCTGTCTTGCCCATGCCAATGGGGTGGTGAACATGCTCCAGGTTTCAGTCTCAACGTCAGAAGAACTATCCAAGGCACTGTATCATGTATATAAAATAACACTTTAAAGTTCAAACTAAAATCTGGAGTGGATTCACTGTCCCACTGATATAGGGAGCCATTGAATTTTTGTTGCTATACAGCAAAAGGAATATGGATGGAGCGGAATCTCCATGGGCTCCAAAAACTTTTTAAAAGAGTTATTTAGAACGGTAATAGGAAAGATGTGATTCCCATGCATTTTGTTCCTATCAGTGATGAAAGATCCAGTCATGATGATAGTAACATAAATCTGTCCCTCCCTTACAAGCTCAGAAAAAAAATAGTTTTGGCCTTGCAGACTGGAGGATTCAAAACCCCAAACTTGTCTCAGAAGCTGGATTCCACTGCTGCACCTATGTTCAGAATCATGTAGTGTGTGGAGGAAGAGCATTTTCACAACAATTTAAAGCCACTGCTACTTATTTCAGCTTCATTTCCTGCTCCTTAGAAAGCAGAGCCTGGTTTTGGACAGAGTTTTAGAAATGGATCCCTGTGCAGGATTTCTAGCCAGAACTGCTTGGATTAGGCTGCCAAAGATAAACAAGCACACTGTTTGAGTGATAACATTGCAAGATCTCAGGGCCTAGCTCTGAGTCTCTGGTTGTCATGAGCCATCTCCAGGTGGGACGGTGCAAATATTCTAGTTTTGGTAGGCTCAGCTCAGGACAAGAGGAGAAGGATGGGTGTACACCTCCAGCTCATCTAGCAAAGCAGGAGCTTGCTACAATTTTGCAAGGATCAATTAATTTGTTGCTATCACTTTCAAAGACTCTCCAGAAGGGATGTTGTATTTCCTTAGTTAGCTTCCTCCTTCCTTCAGAGTCACTGTGGGAACAGGGTTCAACCTCCTCCTTTCTCTGCATCCATCTTCTCGCTAGAAGCAACTAGGCTAGATTAAATGTTCCTTATCCCATCTCCCTAAGTAAGTGAGAAGGAATAATCCTTTCATTTCACCTTGATCTGGAAACTGGATTTTCAGCTATGATTCCTAACTTAATTTCCAAGCAAGAAAATATGTTCTCTAAAATCTGATGGTATAATTTTTCCAATGACAAGCTGTGAGCAACTGCGGTTGTTGTTTAATATACAACAAAAGACATCACCAAGGGCCATCTCGAGGTCTCAGGTTCTCGTTGAGAAACGTCAGGGCCCGAGCCAGTCCTGAACTGGCAATCCTACTGAGTAGAGTAGTAAGTACCTACAGCCCAAGATATTTTACTGTCTAAAACAAAGAAAAGATAACATTGTTTTACTTTGTATTCCATGTTCAGAGCAACAGTGGTTGACTCTCATTTGAATGCTAGCAATGGGATAGGGGAGCTTTTCCTTATTTATTTATTTCTTAAAAATGTAAGTTTTTATAATTTTATATATTTTTAATTGTTTTAAATGTTTTTAATTTTCTTTTAACTTTTTGGAAGCTTGGGTTCCACTTTAGGAGAAAAGATGGCATATAAATACAATAGTAAATAAAATAAAATATAGGATCCTCCACTCCACTTTAGGCATAAAATTAGTTGAGGAAGCCCAGGACACTCTGTGTGGCATGTACAAGGTAACCTCAAAGTGTGGGGAACTGCTGGTTGTTTGGGAGACATAGTGACAGAGTTGCTACTGCTGTCTCTCAGTAAATACTCACTTTGCCTAATGGTAAGGTTTGTCTGGTACCATAACACACTGGGGGAGAAGGTAGTTCTTAAAGAATTAACATGAGAGGATTATTATAGTCTCTGTTATCTATTAGTGGGAGAATGCAGCCCTCATTCCTCTTGAAGCATCTCAGTTTAGAGTTCAATTGTTATGGAAAGCAGGTGCTTTGGCTTTCTGCCTCAATGGTTTACATTCTGGGGCAGCAGTCCAAGCTACCGAGTTGAGTGAAAGGGAAGCTGAATACCGTTTCCAAGTAGAGGAAGAAGGATACCCTATAGCCAATGCAACCTGGAAATTGTGCAGGGTGCATGGGCGTGAGTGTACATGCGTGCATGCGTGTGAGAAAGAGAGAGAGAGAGAGAATTGGTAGGTCCATCAGCAATGCTTTGCTAATCCATAACAAAGAAGTTGGCATTTCTACTGCCTGTCAGAAAGCTGCTGCCACAAACTCAGTCTTGAAAAGAAGGGAAAATACAGAGACCAAATTTTACCATTAATTGAACAAAAATAGATCGATTGAATCACTGGGATTTACCTACATGTTGGCTCATCATTCAACAGTTAATTCAGTGGGACTACTCTAGTTGGAACTAACCAATAGACTGAGCGCAGAAAGTGCAGCAATTTGGCAGTAACAATCTAAATTTTCTGTGTTGGTTAGTGAAGTCAATAAAAATACATGTGGATGAATGAACATCTGGAGAAATGACGGATTTTCATTAAGCTCTAATGTGCTTGTTGCTGCCAAAACCAGAGGTAACATACTTTGTTTCACCTACCCCTTTCCTGTAATAACAGCCTTTATAGAGGAGTTCAAATGGTGCAGCCCCCTAGATGATGCAGTTCAAGAAGCCCTAGTCAGCATAGCCAACGATGAGAAACATTGGGAGCTGCAGTCCAACATCTGGGCACCTGCATGACAGGTCACACGAGGAAATATTCATAGATCTCTACAAGCTTGCCATGAAGTGTTGATTCACAGAATCACCTCTCTGATTACATGTGCAGTGCATGGCAGTGATCATCTGGCAAAGAACTCCCAGCCCTCTGAAAATGCAAGCATGTGCCTTTTTCATTTGTCTAATTTATTTCCCCAACATGCCACATCAGAACATAGACCTGCTCAGACATTATTTACCTGGTTTGAATCAACATGCAAACAGACAAAGACTTCATCCTGCCTCTCATTCCATCATCACTCTCCCTCATTCTATCATCACTCTCCTCATCAAAAGTGACATGTTTGATGAGAAGTTCCTGCCCAGGTCGAGACACTTTATGCAAGCAAGGATGCTGGAAAATAAGGGTTCCTGTACATGTTTGGCCTTTTCATGACAACAGGAACTTCACCTCATCAGACTTACTAACTTTCATACGAAGAAACAGATGGGGGTGATTCTAGGTCCTCCCTTCTTTCCACATTGAAAGAAACCAGGTAAACAATGCCTTAATAAGGCATCTATCTATCATATGTCTCTGTTATCATTTGACACTGATTTAAACAAAGCTTCCTTGGCTGGCCAGCTGCTTTATGCTTTATTACTTGTTCTATACAAAGATAACCTTCATGCTGATAACTGTACATGGTATGTATGAAGATGAGATTATCTATTTTGTTATAATTATAATCCTTGGAAACTCTAGCACACAGCAGTATCCAGTTGTGTAACAGTGATAGGTCTGTAGTTTTCACAAATGGCAATTAAGAGAGAGAGGTTTTTTTTTCAGCTGATAGAGAGAGCTAAATATTAACTCTAGAGCACAGTTCTAGACATGGATCGAACCTCAGACTATTCAGAAATGTTTATGATGTCAGTCAGATTCTTTCAATATGGCTTTGGTACACAACTTCTGTGTTCCATACTGCCATAAGTAATTTGGCATCAGCAGGAACTGAAACAGTCCTGTTCATCAAGAGGCTATTCACTGGAGAAGGAGAGATTGATTGATCCAGTGGGGAGAGTCTGTCTCCCAGCGCTCAGCTCTAAACCAGGCTGCCAGCCAATCTGTCAGCCAATGTGATATGGGATTGCCTGTTGAGCCAAACCACACTTGATGTGGATGCTGCCTTGATGTAGAACTGCCTCAGCCCAAGAGTTATCAAGGATGCCCCTAGAAATCCACAATCAATTAAAGTTATAGTAAGTATATGTCAATAAACTGTATAGATTTCTGTGCAGGTAAATCTAACAGCTATCAAAGTAACAACAAGAAGAATCCAGTGAAAATGGATATGATTCTAGCAAAAGCAGATAACAAAAAGAATTTGTATGTTATGCCATCTTTTCTTTGGATGAATATACATTTTCATCTATTCCTATACAAACCCTTAATGCTAAACACTATTAAAGTCCTAATTAAAGTCCACTGAAATCATCATAAAGTGATGATCAACAGTGGGTCTATTCTTTCTGAAACTAAACTGGTTTTATCTTTTCGTATATAATGAAACATATTTATTCCTCTCACAGATAAATGTGATGAGATCAGAGTTAGATAGATAAATACTTAATTCCCCCCTTTCAGACAACAAAGCCACAGTCGCATTGACTAATGCAGACCAAAGCAAAATGTCAATGGTGCATTGCAAAATGGAATGGATCTCTCCCCACATATATGCTTTCTACTGAACAATGTGCTCCAGTTTGCTTAGTGCCTCTCAGAAGAGGTCAGTGCAAAAGAAAATGTTACCATCAACCAGTCAAAAATGGGAGATGTCAAAGGACTTTGTAAAAAAGAATCCCTTTGACAAAATATACATACATATAAAAATATATAAAATCTGTTGACAACATTATTGAACAATCATGGCCAAACTGACTGCAAAATGCTTAATTAAGAACCAAGATACTGGCTTGGGTCTGGACTATCAATATCAAGCTGCTGATGTTTGAAAATCCTCAGGGGACGCATTTCTCTCAGTCCCACCATCATCACAGGTATGTTTGATGAGGACATGGGAGAGATGCTTCTTAGTGGTTAATCCCAGGATGTGGAATTTCACTTCCACACGAAGCTAGGTTGGCCCTACCTCTTGTCTTTCTCTGCAGCTAACAAAGAGCTTTCTGTTTACACAAGCCTTTGGTAGTCAACTGTCCATTGCAGAAACTCTTACAATACTGTTGTGGTGTATTTTATAATTAGCAGTGTCTCTTACTAGCTTTTTAAAACTGATATTACAGTAGCCCCTCCACATTTGCGAGGATTAGGGGAACAGAACCCTCGTGAAAGTGGAAAAACTGCAAACAACTCCCCCCACCCACAATTCCCTTCCTATTTCCCTCTGGAGCTTCCCCCCTCCCATTCCTTTGCCTCTGGCCCAAGTTTTTTGAAGGGGAAGATAACCTAAAAGGTACTTTCTTCTCAGACAGAGAAGAGTGGAGTTTTGGAGTTCTAATTATTTCTAGTGGCCATCTTGAGAAAAGAGCACCTGATCAATCAGCAGCCAATACACAGCAGAATGTGCAACCACATGCCAGAGAGGCCATGCCTTTAGCAATGGAAGGGGGCTTTGCTCACCCAAAAGGAAGAAAAACAGCCATTTTAAACACAAGCCTCACAAGCCTGGTGTAAGGAATACAAGGGATGGGAGGAGGAAAATGGGGTGAGCGGAGGCAAACATGTGCCTTGTGAATCAAATAGGTAAAGGTCAAGCCCACGAATGTGGAGAGAGGACTGTACTATTTTTAATAAGATTGTTTATACTATTGTTTTTAAACTTATCAAATTGTTTTAACTGTGTTGTTTGAACTTCTGTTGAGAGCTGCCTTGGGTCCCATAAAGATAGTATGATTGATTGATAGATATGAAATAAATTTACAATGGTAAAGTGTTCATATGATATTCAGCCTTTTATTGGACAGATCAGTAAAATATATATTAACCTGCTTTAATTTTTGTTCAGTAAAGAAAAGCATCCAAATGATTCATTTTTTTCTGCTTATGAGGATCATTTTAGGTGTGCTTGTATTTGTATTTTCTTTCACAGGTAAGAAAAGCACCTAGCTCTCATGATTTTTAGGGTACATCTCCTAATTTTACCATCACATCATCATGTTACAATTATTATTCCTAAGAGCGTTTTCAATCTTGGGATATTTCAGCTAGAGGGATAAACAAACCCATTCTCCTGAACTGCATCTCAAGAAATGACTAACAGAGCATTCTAAGTTATCTCACCAAACTACAGATCACAGGATTCCACAGGATGGAACCATGGCAGTTAAGCTGCAAAACAGTGCAATAAAAATATATTAGCTCACTGAGAGAAATAAAGAGCCATGTAAGGCCCAATCCGTAGAGTCCAGGGGAACAGTCACACTACAGAATGATAGCACTATTATTCTAATTCAACTCCCATGGTTAAACACTATGGGATTCTGGGGTTTGTAGTCTGATGAGGCACCAGAGTTCTCTGGCTGAGAATTCTAATTTACCCCTTCTCCCCCTGCCACACCAGGCTAAATCCGAGGATCCCATATGACAGAACCACAGTAGTTAAATACTAGCGTTGTAATTTTGTGGTGTGGGTAGGCTCTCTCGACTCAGGAATCAGGCAGTGACACAGTCTTTGACAGATGCCTGAATGTGTTCCGCTTTGTAACAGGTAAGAGCGAAGCAGCTTTCTCTAACATAGGCATGCTTGATAGTCTAGAAACTGGTAGACTTTGGATGGTACTAGAAACAGTATCAGCCAAAGATGTCAGTGAAAGCCCTGTCCTAGCAAAATAAGCTTAGAGAGGAGGTCACACCAAAATTCCATCTCCCACCAATTTCTTCTCACTAAAAGAAAGCTATCAGTCCAAGTACAACCAACCAGTATATACAATGACTTGCTTAGTACTTAAAATTGCTTCTGTTTCTCCAGTCTCAAGTAGAAGGGACTATCAAACCCAATGCTGAGGCCAAGTAATCTTAGACCTTTATTGACCTTATGGACTCTCCTATATGTACTCCTCTGCAGGTGCAAAGCATAAAAAAAACTAACATTCTTCTTCATCCCCTACCCCACCTCAATTCTATGCCTTGTAACTGTAATACCCTCCAGATGTTAGAGCAAAACAACCCCCCCAAAAAAACCCACCTAACACACAGCCCTTTATTCTGCAAAAAAAAGGAAAAAAAAGAAATGATAACATATTCTGAGTGTGGTGAAGCAAAACATTTTAAAACTCACTATATCATCTCAAATACAGGAACAAAACCGTTTGCTTCCACTGCCCTGATATACCCCCTTCCAATACTGGTCAGCATCATTTTGTTGTAGAAGCAAGTATGTTTTTTAAAGTAATAACAGTAAAATGATCTTAGGCAGTCATATGCATGTACAGCTGAGCCTAACTATAAAATATTTTTTAAAAAAACCTCAGAAGGTGAAAAGATGCTGGTATTGAATATAAGAAGTAATACTACACAAAGGTGCCTTCAACAACAACCGTTTAAGACAGAGAGTAAAATCTAACTTAAGCAAATATAAACTTAACTAAAACAGGCCATACACTGATCTAGCCTCTAGGGACATGGTAAAGGCTCCAGCTGCTCTTACTACCTTTTCTCCCAAATGTAGAATATTTTCTTCTACTGTTCCCATAAAGCCTGCTAGCACTGAAGTCTTTGGGGTTTGCTTCTTACAGAAACAATACTAAACAGCATCAGAACTGATGGAACTCAGGGCACGTTTGCTACTGGTCTGATCACTCTCCACTTTCCAGATAGTTTGGCAATGGACCCAATTGCCTACAGAAGCGATAGGATCTTTTTCTCTGAATATCTTCAAAAAGAGACTGAACAGCTACCTGTTGGGGATGCTTTAAGAGATTTGACTCAATACCCCACAAGTTCCTTCCCAACTCTACAATTCTATGTCTATGTTCATCTGAACTTCCAGTTTGGGAGGCTTTAGCCCTGAGGTCCAGCCTGAGCCACAAAATGAATTTAGCCTCTGTTTGACTGTGCTATAGTTGCAGTGCTCCATTAGGCCTAGTGAGACTTTAAGTCTACCCAGAATAATGTATTGGTTCTATTTCTGTGCAGGTAGCAAATCCACTCCTGATTTTATTGATGCTCTTCCTATTCATCTGTGGCATGTTCCTGAGATGACAGCCTAGCAGGCAACATTCCACTGGCATCCCCTTGTCTAATTTTGGACAATTTGTCTACCCTGTTACCTTTCTCTAGGATTTTCCTGACCCTTCTTCAATTTTCAGCAGAGTTTTTGGGGGAGTCACTAGAACACTGGGAAGGAAGGGGTGAGAGGGCTTATTTGTACAAGCATATACATCACTGGATACAATCTATTATAATCATCTTATGGCTAAGCCATGTGCTAGGGCAGCCATTCCAAGTTGTACTCTGCTGTTGCTAAACTACTGAAGGGATAGGATCCAGAACCAAGAAAGTTCCTGGTCAATTCAGAGCAGCAGTGAACTCAAGAGTGAATCTGCAACCCCATGCTAAGGAGTGTACCAGCCACTCCTAGGTCTATACATATTGCACAACTAACTTAAAATCTACCAAACCCTCCAGATCATGACTATTATTTTGTTCGTTGTATCCCTATCCTGACATTCTTTTACTCAAACCCAGAAAGGCTGTCAGAAGACTCCAAGTCTTCTTTAATTTTGAGAAGGGTAAACCATATTTAGAACTAAGGATTAGGCTCATATTAAAAGATCCAAATCAAATAGCAATGAAACAAGAACCGAAGAGACAGTGATATCATCCCTTTCATTAGGATCTGCACACACTGAAAACTTATTCAGTCTTCAGAACATTAGACACGTTCTAAATTCTGCAGAAGAGAAAGTTAAGAGGGGACATGATAGCCATGTTTAAATATTTGAAGGGATTTCAAGTAGAGGAAGGAGAGGGCTTGTTTTCTGCTGCTTCAGAGACCAGGACAAGGAGCAATGGATTCATGCTGCAGGAAAGGGGATTCCACCTGAACCTCAGGAAGAACTTCCTGATGGTCAAGGCTGTCCAGCAGTGGAATATGCTGCCTCAGAGTGTAGTGGAGTCTCCTTCTTTGGAGGTTTTTAAGCAGAGGTTTGATGGCCATCTGTTGGGAGTGCTTTGAGGGTGTTCCTGCATGACGGGGTTGGACTGGATGGCCCGTGTGGTCTCTTCCAACTCTACATTTCTATGATTCTATGATTCTATGAAATTGAAGGAAATAGGCCAGAGTAGAGAATGTTTGGCCCTCCAGATGTTTTGGACTTTACATAATCCTTTACCTTCCATGAGTCAATATCCAAAACTTCTGTAGGGACAGACTTTCTTAAGAAAGTGCAACTTGTCTTTATCAGAGCCTGGAAGTAACAAGTAACAAGCAGGACAGTTACCTCATAGAATCATAGAGTTGGAAGAGACCACAGGGGCCATTGAGTCCAACCCCCTGCTATGCAGGAACACCCATCAAAGCATTCCCAACAGATGGCCATCCAGCCTCTGCTCAAAAACCTTCAAAGAAGGAGACTCTACCACACTCCAAGGCAGCATATTCCACTGCCGGACAGCTCTTACCATCAGGAAGTTCTTCCTGAGGTTCAAGTGGAATCTCCTTTCCTGCAGCTTGAATCCATTGCTCCTCATCCTAATCTCTGGAGCAGCAGAAAGCAAGACCGCTCCCTCCTCAACATGACATCCCTTCAAATATTTAAACATGGCTATCATGTCCTCTCTTAACCTTTTCTTCTGTAGACTAGCTCCCTAAGCCGTTCCTCACAGGGCATGGCTTCCAGACCCTTCACCATTGTGGTCACCCTCCTCTGGACACATTCCAGCTTGTCGATATCCTTCTTGAAGGAGGTGCTCAGAACTGGACACAGTATTCCAAATGAGGCCTAACCAAAGCAGAATAGAATGGTACCATTACCTCCCTCAATCTAGACACCATACTCCTATTGATGCAACCAAGGATTGTGTTGGCTTTCTTGGCTGCCTCATCACACTGCTGACTCATGTTCAGCTTGCGATCTAACAAGACTCCTAGATCCCTTTCACATGTACTGCTATCCAGTCAGGTGTCCCCCATCCAATATTTGTGCATTCCATTTTTTCTGCCTAAGTGTAGGACTTCACATTTCTCTCTGTTGAAATTCATTTTGTTAGCTTTGACCCAGCTCTCCAATCTGTCAAGGTCATTTTGAAATTTGATCCTGTCCTCTGGGGTGTTAGCAAGCCCTCCCAATTTGGTGTCATCTGCAAATTTGATCAGCATGCCCTCCACTCCTTCATCCAAGTCATTGATGAACATGTTGAATAGCATTGGGCCCAGGAAAGAACCCTGGGGCACCCCACTAGTCACTTCTCTCCAGGATGAAAAGCAGCCATTAGTCAGCACCCTTTGGGTTTGGTTGGTCAACCAATTACCAATCCACCTAACAGCAGCTCTATCCAGCCCGCACTTTACTAGCTTCTTTGCAAGAATGTAATGAGTAACTTTTAAAGGGGTAGCCAGTCAGGGTGTAATGAAGTTAATTTTAAAAGCTGTGCTGTGTGCAAAGGGGACATTAGTTTATTGCTGTTATAAATGATGCTTATTTTCAAGAATTAACATTCAAGGGCATTTCTAGAGGCATCTTCACCAAATTTTTTCAAATTTCATGGTATTCACTTATCAGTGACTTCCTCTTTAAAAAGTAAGAGAAAGAAATAGAAAAGTGATTGGTACTGCAACAAGGAACACACAAGTTACTTTTGCCAACTCAGTAGTAATTAGTGGCAGTGGATTATTTACAACCACTGTAAGAAACTGCGGGTTGCACCACCACTAGCAAACACCTGATACAATGCCGCCTTCTTTATCTCTGTTTAAATACCTGATTTAAACACCTGATCTTTTAATTCTTCATTTCAGTTTTCTCTTATTCTCTCTTTCTCAATCACTTTTTCCCCACCTCTACAACTCCTGTATAAACATTTTCATCCCCAAATCTACTTCAGCCTCTGTTTCTTCAAAGAATTCCTTCATGCATTCATCTTTTCCTTCATTCTTTCCTTTCCTTCTCTAGTTCCTTCTTCCCTACCATCTTCTTCCTTCCATTCCCGAATTCTACCTAAAATTGTTCCCTTCTCCTAACCAATTTCTCCTCTGCTCCACCCACAACATCTGGATAAATGTCCCCTTTTTCTCCTCCCTGCCATTTGCCTCTACTGACTAGGTTCACCTTCTCCCTTCTTCTACCGTACTTTGCTTCTCATTCCTACCCTCTTTTTGCTTTATTCTGATTTTCTCTAATTACTTTCATTATTGTTGTTCTCCTTCCCACCTTCTGTCTAATTCTCCTACACACACACACACATACACAAGAAAACCTCAAACAATGGCTGAGATTTGTTAGATTCTCATTATATTTAAATACAATTTAACTAAATAGTACAATATAACTAAATAGAACAGGTTGCTTTGTTGGTTTCTCATCATCATCTCCTCCACTCCAAAATATCTGGCAACTGTTGTTAAATGCTATCAAGTGATTTTTGACTTAAGGTGACCCTATTAAGGTGACCAAGACTTCGTGTTATTAACAGTCCTGCAAACTCTGGGCTATGTCTTGCTTGATTGGGCCTATTTACCTCTAATGGAGCCTTCTTCTTTTCCCATTTCCTTCAACTTTACCAAGCATTATTGCCTTTTCTAATGGGTCATGTTGTCTCATATGTCCAAAGAACCATAGCCTCAATTTAGTCATTTTCGCTCCTATGGACTATTCAGTCTTGATTTGCTCTCAGACCCTTTCTAGCACCATCTTTCAAATAAGTTGATTCTCTTCCTGACAACTTTCTTCACTGTCCAGCTTTAACAACCATACATAAAAATCAGAAATACTATGGCGTGGGTGATTCTTATTTTGCTATTCAAAGATATATCTTGCATCTAAGGATCTTATTTAGTTCTTGTGTAGCTGCCCTTCTAAGTCCAGTCTTCTTCTTCTTTCTTGACTACAGCCTCCATTTTAATTCAAGACTATATCAAGGTTCATAAAACCTTTAAAGATTTTGATATATTCACCATTCATTTCAAAGTTATGTAAATCTTCTGTGATCATTTATTCATTTTCTTAATGTTCCGCTGTAATCTTAACTCTACACTTTTCACCTTGAATTCCAAGGCTTTGCTATTTTCTGCTAGCAGCTAGCAATATGCTGTCATCTGTATATCTTAAACTGTTGATGTTGCTTCCATCAATTTTCAAACCTACTTCCTCTGAGATTAATCCAGCTATCTACAGCTTCTCTACTTATAAACGGAACAGATAGGGTGATGAATTGCAGCCTTCACTGACCCCCATTGCCAACTTGAACCCATACTATTTCTTCATATTGTGTTCTGACTGTGGCCTTTTGTCCTGAGTATCAGTTATTCCATCAGGACTATCATGTGTCCTGGCAAACCCATTTATTTTCTGTTAGTAATCTAGTGATTGTTAGTAGCACTATTTGATGATTATTTTTGGAGTGAGGGAGAATTCCAAAACCTGAGTTGAAAGATAAATATGGCCAGTAAGAAGCACTGGGTACTAGGAGCAACCTATTACAACCAGAAAACTTTGTTCTTGGAAAAGTTTCTTTAATTGGATCACAACTCTTATGTGTTAAAATAAGTACATGAAAAAGTATTAAAACATATCTGAGAAAAATCTGTATTTTCCTGGAGCTTAGAAAAATTTCTTTAATAAGCCTTCATTCCCCAAATGTTGTTAAAAGTAGTATTAAAACATATCTGGGAAAAATCTATCTTTTTCTTGAGCTTGGAAAAGTTTCTTTAATAGGTCTGCAATCCCCAAATGTTGTTAAAAGTCATCTTGGAATTATGTTATAAATAAAGTTGGGAAACATTTTAGTTTATTTAGTAGCAGATGCTTAATAACATCAGCTGGGGCTTCTCCTTCTGACATTAACAGGATGTGCCCTGTGACATCACTAGGGGTCATCCCCAGCATGCTTCTCATATTCAATCCTAGCAGCCAATGTTCCACTGGCAAAGCCCACTGTCTGATTTTGGCAATTTCTCCATCCTGTTGCATTCTATGAACCATATTCCAGGAACTTTCCTGACAGTCCCTCAAGTTTCAGCAGAGGTCTCTGGAGAATTCCTGGGAGGAGGTATTTGTTTGCTTGAGCATTCCTGTATTGGATACTATACTGGATATAACCTATTATTGTTATCTTAAGGCTAGGCCACTTGCTAAGATTCCAAAGTTCCAAGAAGGTTTCTGGGATTAGCAATAGCATGCATATTTCTATACCACTTATCAGCTAAGTGCTTTCTAAACAGTTTACAATGTACTTTAGCTAATTGCCCCCAACAAGCTGGGTACTCATTTTACCGACCTGTGGAAGGATGGAAGGCTGAGTCAACTTGGAGCCCAGCAGGATCAAACTTGCAACCTTGTGGCTGCAGTACCGGCATTTAATCACTGCTCCACCAGGGTTCCTTGGACACTACTAGACACTACTAAAAATATTTATAAAAGATATATTTATCTCTACAGCAATTTGGAGTCCATGAATCTCTCAGAAGGAAGAAAATGGGGCGAGGAAGGGGGAAAACGTAATTTTTTGCTTATCCAAAATGGAAATTAATTTCACATACAAGTCAACAGGAGCCAAACTGAGTGGTTGCTTAGTACAGCAACTTCTGGGGTACCATGTTGTGCTTACAGATGCCTCTTGAAGCATACACCAAGCTCTCTGGTCCTCCTGATTTTGAATTTTTATTTTAATCTGTGAGGCTGGCATACTGCAAGGTAAAGCCCCAACCTCCACTGCCATAGTTATTTCTAAGAACAGTTCCCAGAGGCATTCTAAGAAAACAAATATGATGTGTAGCTGCAGCCCAGCCCATTTGAAGTACCTTCCCACCTCCCAAGATAAACAATATAAAAAGAGCTGCTGGAAAATGGCAGGGAATGTTCTGAGAAACAGTCTGACAGTGAGAGAGATAACCATTTTTGTCTCTGGGTGTATCTGTGTACGTTAATTGGCTTTTCTGCACTATGTATTTTATTTGAGTTTTGCTTATGAATAGTCCATGTCTGTTTTCTGCCTGCTTTTTTGGTGTTTTGGCTGTGATGTGTATGTGTGTGAGTGTGAGAGTGAGTGAAATTGTATTTCTCTCATTAGGGATGCGATTTGTTGCTAAATTTGATTCCTGAAGCAACAAGTAATTTTAGCAACTTTCTGCTGTGATAAAATTTGAGAAAAGTGCAATTTTCAAAGTCAAGTCATAGTTCAGAGCAAAATTCAGCACAAAAAAACACACAGTATGTGTGGGATTTTTCTGTACCACTCCCCCACCCCCCATATTTTCTGTGGAGAAAGCAGCATTTTTTTTCCAAAGAAAATTGCATTTCCTGTGCAGCAAAAGCTGGCTTTGGGGCTTACTCTGCACATGACTTCAAATGTGGTTTTTGAACATACTGAATAGCATATTCTCCACATCAAATAATATTTCTGCACAGAAGATGCTGTTTCTGCACATAAAATGCTTTCCTTTCTTTTCTCTCTCTCTCATATAGAACTGCAAATTTTCTCATCAGTCCAGCATTTTCCTTGTCAGGATTTCCCAGCCTTCTTCTTGATGTGTGCCCTCAAGTCATTTCCAATTTATAGCTAAGGTGAACCTATCACAGGGTTTTCTGGAACTGTGTGTGTCTAACACACTCAAAGTTACCCTATGAGTTTCCATGGCCAAGCAGAGAAGCAAACCCTGGTCTTTTGGGCTGTAATCCAAAGCTCAAACCACTACACAACACTGACTCTACTTTCAGTAATTTGCCTTCTGCAAATTGGGTAGTATGTCTGTATCTGTACGGAAAGAAATATGAGATTCTGCATTTCATCTGTGCCTAGTATTTAGTTTCATGGTCAAGTTATTTGTTGCTGGGCATCACTAATCTGCAAAATGCATGTTGGAGTACAAAACTGTGGGTTCAAATGAGATGTTTCCATGTTTTATATCTCAGATCCTATTTTTTAACTCTTTTAAAATTTTTAACACTGTAACTCTTGGACAACTTTTTTTTTTAGCTTCATCACTTTGCCTTCTGAGAATGACTGGGTTTTTTAGTAGCCATACCCACCTCAGCAGCTATTTAGTGAATGGGCAAGTTCCCCCTAGGGCCACAATTTTGTGAAAGTGCTTGTCAACCCTTTCAACAATCCAAAATGCCCACCAGCCTTAAAAAAAGCTAGACATTCCTGGGCTAGTTATTTTACCTCCTTCATATCTAATCACAACCATGTGGGAGCTGCTACTCTGAGCTGTAGCTCCATATAGCTGGGACTCTGCCTTCAATGGCATAATCACGTGGATAGGAACAAGAATACATCAGCCAATATGGCCCACTCATTTCTCTCCTCTAACATTCCCTGTTGTCCATCACCTTCCTGCCTGTGGTAGCTGCCTCACTTTGCCTCCTGACAGAACCAGCTCTTCATTATTGATAAGGCGGTATCATTCACATGTCACCCACAGTCTCATTG
The DNA here is from genome assembly GCA_948474755.1 of Ctenosaura bakeri. NCBI lineage: Eukaryota > Metazoa > Chordata > Lepidosauria > Squamata > Iguanidae > Ctenosaura > Ctenosaura bakeri. Next base: position 92,144 of record CAOLHI010004510.1, on the reverse strand, counting down.
GATCCAGCAATGGAGATATGGCTCCCACAAGATTATGACTGGAGTCATGTGAACAATCTCAGTCAGTTTCAAATGTCTATGTGGGGAGAAAAAGGATGAAAAGTAATTAACCATCTCTTTTCCCCTGTTCTAAAATTCCTCTTCATACTTGCAGATCAGAATTCACATAGTGTTTTGCTCAAATATATACAACTATTTTCCCATCCTTACTTTTTATTTTGACAGCCGCAGTTTAAAAAGGACAAGAAAAGAAATTGTGCCTTTAAAAAAAGAAGCAAGGAATTGTTTATATCATGCATGTATAGTTCTGGATACTTTTAGTTCATCCGCAGGCATATTTTTAATGCTTTATCACTACAATCATAAAATCAAAAATGTGTTTCCAAATGATTGCTTGAACATTTTAGCAGCTAGAGTGTTAAGAAGACACCCACACTTATGAAACTGATGAAGGAAATCAAAAGAAGGTGACAGTTCTCTTACTCTTGAGGGGGAAAAAACAAAACAGTGGGTATCTCTCTATTTTGGTTTCAGAAAGCAAGAGATAAGGAACACTCAAAGATGACTCGTATAAGCACAGTCTTGTATGTGTCAATGCAGATATAAGTTCAGTGGACTTTATTCACAGGTAGGTGTTCATGAAAGAAAATGTCCTTTGAAGCAAAGAGAAACAGACAATGAAGCTTACTTTACCCTTTTGGTTCATCATTAGCTTTGGTATTAGACAGAGCGAGGTGGCCAACCGAGACACCAAGTTTGGGGAATGCTATGAAAAAGCATATAATTTTTGGCCATGTTATGAAAAGGAGGATATGAAAAGGCAACAAATTGTTAGTTATTTAGTGTGTTATTATAGTATCTTTGGTGTTAGCATGAATAGGGGAGAAGCACTTATGGGACTTCTTGCCTCTTGTGCCAAAACCACTCGTGTGCAGTACTATATATTTTGGCTTGAGTGAATGTGTTGGAGACAACATTTTGCTGCTCTACATCAGGGAGCAATGTGCCTTGGAGCAAACTTATTTCATTTGCAGGAGCTGGACACGTTCAGCCTGGATGAAAGAAAATTAAAAGGTGATATGCAATCTTTAAACATCTAAAGGGGGTGTCAGTGATATGGCAAGGTGGAATTAACTTTTTTCCTGCCGCACTGAGAGGATAGGACCCAAACTAATAGATTCCAATTACAATGAATATTATGATTAAACATTAGCAAGAACTGTCCAGCAGTAGAACAGACTGCCTCGTGGAATGGTAGATTCTCCATCCCTGGAGGCTTGTAAACAAGATCAGATGGCCACCTCTCATGAGTGCTTTAGTGGTGGACTTCTGCACTGGCAGGGGATTAGGCTGAACAACCCTTGGGATTCCTTCCAACTATGATTTTTATGAACTTTTTCAAACACATCTCATCTCTCTGCTTCTGAACAATATAATCACTACAGAGATAGTCTGGGGGCATATGTGCACAACAGTTCTATACCAGTTTAAATGTCATGGCTTCCCAGTAGAGCTTTGTGCAAATGCCATCTGAAAATTCTCCATCCTATTTATGAGTATAAGTATTAGGGAGAATTTCATCAGCTATCTCCCATGTAGGTAGAGGAAGAAATTGTCCCAAGTTTATCAGTGGTGGGATTCATCATTAGTAATGGTTGTACCAACAACCTCTTCCTTTCATAAGTGGGAGAAGGAGAAAGTGGGAAATACATCCTACACAGTGACCTCGGACCTAGCAACATTCTAGGACATGGGGAAGGGGGAAGAAGCAAGTGAACATAACAGCTATCTTTTTTTAAAAAAAGTGAATATTCTGAGAACAGTGGAGTGCATTCTGAGAAAATTCTACCAAGTGACCTTCCTTTTCTAGGAGAGATAGGAACATCTTAGCAATTTTCTTGGCAAACAAAACATCTCCTGAGAAATTTCAGCTCAGCAATACTTCCCACAGAATCTTGGAGAGTACCGTATGGTAAGATACTAAGACTCCTTTGGTAAAGATCTCTGGTCCTACTCTTTAAAACTTCAGCATCCTCAGAAGAAGGAAAAGACTGTTAAATTCATTTAAATCCAAAGTATAGACATAATGACCACATTTAAAAAATATTGTCCTTGGAGTTCTTAACAGGGAGGAATCTTTATTCAGCCTCAGAACACTTTCAGTTCAGAAGGTGCCAAGGCCATATCAGAACACAGCTGATTTAGATGACTAACATTCCCACATTTTGGTAATTGTTATAATCAGCATGTGACAGAATCCACGTGGAACCAGCTAGTGCATGATGAGCATCATGGATTAGCAATGCTTCCCCAATGCATGCTGACAAAGACAAACAAAGTGTGGTGAACTTTTTCACACACACACACACACACACACACGCCTTGTGATATTTGCTATATGGCAACTGGAAAAACAATCACCATGCTCTGGGAAAATGAATCTGCTATGTTGCAAAAGAAACTGACCATGTGTATACTCTTCTTTTGCACAAGGGAAACATTAATCCTTTTTTCCATTGTTGCCAATGGATCAAACCAAGCTGCTTGCGCAAAGATAAGAGGCTGGATAAAATGTACCAAAAAGATTGTATATGTGGACAAGAACCCACTTATGTCCTGTTCTATCCCTCTGAATAATAGCTTCTGTTAAGAACCCAGACAGTGAGAAAAACATCGGGAAAAGACTGTGCTTCTTCCAGGATCTGGCACTAGTTGTTTTCCACAAAGGCTCTCAGCTCATGTTAATATATATATATATATACACTCATGCTTTGCCTCTTGTGCAGAATGTTTCCTGGCACTTTATAAGCAGCAAAACCTCAATTTGTCCTTAATTAACCAGCTTTTACTTTTGACATACATTTTGCATAGATAAGACAGCTATTTTCTAGGAGAGTTACATTTAAAAAAAAGGGGGAGAAAAAAAGGAACCTCGAAATCTGTTTCCAGGCTTATGGTGATGTCATTTCATGTTGCAAGAGAGAGACTTGTTAAACTCCTGTGGCAGTTAATAAAAATAAAACAAAGTGACAACATTAAACTGCTGTAGGAAACATAAAGTTACACTTTTTTTTTATGCTCCTCCCATCTGGCTAAGTTTTAGGAGGATCTGGAACAATTTAGCTTTGAAAGTCAGAAGTAATTCTAATGTGTGCTAAATTTCTGATGTCACATTCTCTAATGAGTGAAAGAACAAGAATCTGAAAGCTTTTTACCACTTGTAAATATGTGAAAATTACTATTTAATTGCATTTGATTGGCAAAAGCATTGTATTTCCCTGTCTCTCCCTCCTCCCGCCACCCAGTTTTCCCTGGAACTTTATGTAAAAGGCTATTTTCTCCTCCAGTTCCAAGTGAGAACCTTCTTGGCAACTAAAAAGCATATCCAGCACAACTTTTCACAGGGCATAATTTTCAACCCTCTTTAAGAATATTTGCATCTCAGTATAACTGCCAAGAAATCTAAGATGCAACTAAGCCAACCTGGCATAGTAAATAATATATAGTCAAGATTTAGCTACTCAACTGTTCTGTTTATGTCCCCCCAACACTGCTTAACTTTATTCCTCTTACTCAAGCCCTCTCTCCTCCAACCACAAAATAACTAAACATCCACAAGTAGTTAAATTCTATTGAAAATTTCTTTTCACAAGAGGCAAGAGTCTTTTTAAAGATCTCATCTAAATCTGATTTTGTCTTGTGGGAAAATACAGACATTCTTTCATTTACAAGCTAGCTAAAGGTTCAGGACAACAGGGAAAGTTCCTGTCACTCTGCCTAGAATCACAAGTTTGTGATAGGAGATGTGACACTTTTTGTCAAGGGCACATTCAGGGTGTGCTTATTTTTCTAAAGTATGTTTCTTCAAAAAAATGAACAATTAAGCACCCAGAGAGGGGAGTTAATTGTACATCACTACCAATCTGCAGTTCAAGGCAGGGGGCAGGAGGTGACTGGTGAGTGTTCCACCTGTTTCAGGAGACAATCTGTGCAGAGTAGGAGAAATGCCACTTTGCTCTCTTTGGCTCTTAAGCAAGAAGAAAGGTGGCTATAAATTAAATAAACAAATAGATAGATGAACTCCTGTGATGATGATGATGATGGATGATGATAATAATAATAATAATAATAATAATAATAATAATAATAATATCCCGCCTCTCCCAATGGATCGAGGCGGCATTACAGCAGTATATCAAATACATTAAAAACATTAAAATATAACCCATCCTCCCCACCCACCAACCCTTCTAACCCCCTAAAACACATTAACTATTAAAAACAAGAGGACAGTTGATGGGAGGTAGTGGAGTACTAGTCTGGGAAGGCCTGTCGGAGGAGAACAGTCTGTATTACTTCTCCTTGCACTTGTCATCTTCAGAGGTCCTTGGCTTCTTTTCTGTATTTTGGTCTCTTTTTGAACTATCTGCTCAGTCTCCCTCACACAAGCATGGGGGAGAGAGGGTTGGCACAGCAGAGCAATTTCAAGCCGCCTTCCTGAACCCCAGAATGTGATTTGCAGTGGTGGGGCTTTACCTAAGTGCTCCTGAGCATGTGCCGGGTGTCCACCTGGTGCCACTCCTAATTCCAGGTGATTTTCAAGCAGGCTGGAGCCCGGGCATCCCTCATTTTAGGAACTGGGGGGGGCAGAGAGACAGGAAACACCCGGACCAAGCAGCAGACCTCAGTGGAAAAATGTTAGCAAACTGGCAAAGCCTCCTTGGCCCACATGCAAGCTATTCGTATCCGTATTTCATAAGCAAGATCATTAACGACCCGCTGCGTATCCCTTGGCCGAACGCAACCATTTCCACTCGGAGCTCTAAGTTGACGGGGAAGAGGCCAAGGGGGCAATTGAGGTTAAGAAAATATGGGGGGAAGGGGTCGCCGCTTATCCAATAGGCAGGCAAAACGCGGGTGGGGGAGGAAGGAAGCCCCCCCCACTCAGAAAGAAGATTTTGGAAGCCACCCTCCCCCGGCAGCGTTGTTCCTCTCCGCTCCATGGGGAGAGAGCGGTCCTCCGAGGAAGCCACGCGCGTGAAAACAAGTTGCAGGGAAGGACCCAAGAGGGAGCCCCCCGGGGGGCTGCGTACATTTGGGGGCCGTGCGCTGCCCACGGCGCTCGCTCGCCGCCGTCCTTCGAAAGTCGTTCTGCTCTCCTCCGTCCACGCAACACACACACACACACACACACAGAGAGAGCGGCCGGGATGCCTTACCCCTGTAACTGTTTCCGGGCTTGTAGAATTCCGGGTCGCCTTCCACGCGGAGGCTGAATTCGTTGTAGCCTTCTCGCCTCGTGCCCTGGGCGCGCAGGATCCGGCTGCAGTAGCCCTCGGACTTGGAGGCTCGCTCCCAGGTCTCGTCCGCGAAAGACGCCGCCAAGGCCAGCGCGGGGAAAGCCCACGCCAGCAGCTGCCAGGCTGGCCAAGACCCCGCCGGGGACCGGGAGAGCCCCATCCTCGGCGCGCTGGGGCTCCCCTGCGCCGCCGCCGCCGCCTCCCGGCACCAACTTTCAAATAGAGGGGGAACTGGCGCGAAGTGGAAAAGGCAAAACCGCCAGTGGCTTCGGCCGGAATGAGGATAATCGGAAAAGAAAGGGGGAAAAATCACACGGGGGACAGGTTGCAAGACATGGCTGGGAAAGACCCCCCCAACCCCCTCCTCCTCCTCCTCCTCCTCCTCGCCTTCGGAGAAAGCGGAGCGAAGCAGCCCAGAAAAACTCACAATCGCAGCAGCCCTTTAATCAGTGGGAGAGCCCACGAAGGTGCGGGGAGGGTTGTGAAACTGAAACGGGGGGGGGGAGAGAAAGGGGAGGGAAGGAAGGAAGGGAGGGGGAGGAAAAAAAGGAAAGGCTTGCGCGGCTGGTGCGAGGAGGGGGGACCTGCCGGAGAGCCCGAGGGCCAGTTCAGCCGCTGCTCGCCCGGAGAAGCAGGAGGACGCCCGCCCGCCGCTGACCACGCTCCGGAGCCTCCGGAGGGCTCTCCGCCTGCAAGGAGCCCTGGCGCTGGAGCAGCTCCGGGCTGGCTGGGGTTGACTTAGGCAAGCTCGATCCTCCGGGGTCGGCGGTAGAGCAGAGCCGGGGGGGGGGGAGAGACACGACGTTGTCGCCTCCGAGACTCTGTATATGTGTGTGTGTGTCTTCAGAAGGCGGAGAGGCGGTGTTTCCCACCCAGCGGCTCCAAGGGAAGAGCCTTGGAATGAATGACTTTAAAATTCCTGCCGAAGTCTAGAGTAACCCTGTGCGGAGAAAGAGGGGCGAGACGAGAAGGTTCGGGTTGAAACGCTCTCTTTTTTTTTCCTCCTCCAAATGCCCCCCTCCCCACGTCCCACCGCGATCGGACACTGCGATCACTTCTCTGGGCCATGGGAAGGGGAATCCCCCGGGAGGATAGGGGAAGAGGGGCCCCATGGAGGTGAGGCACCCCACTGCACGCGCCCCTTCCCCTCCTCAAGGACCCTGGGTGGAAGTTTTGAAGAGCAAACTTCAGCCGTACAGAGAGAGAGGATCTGTAGGGAACCGGAGGAAGGAGATGCCCCGAGGCGAAGGGGGTGCAGCTGCTACTGCAAAAGCAGCAATCCGAGGCTATGCCGGTTTACTGCGAAGCCAGCCCCATGGCGCGGTCGATGGGATGTTTTAATTCGGGAGATCAGTGGGCATAACAGAGCGTGGTCGCAGCATTTTTACTTGAGGGTATATAAGCCTTCCGTAGAAACCCAAATATATTCTGAGAGTGGCACCTAATCAGTGGCAGAAAGAAATTACTTTCAACTACGGAGAGTGTATCCATTGGGTTCTCCAGGGCACTTTATAAACCGATGGTTTCTTTAAAAAGATTTGCAAGTTTGAGTGGGGTGGGAAAACAGCAGTAATCCATTTTATAACTGAATACAGCATACACAGACATGCACACACACACTGGCCAAAGTTCAGGTGCTAGTGGTAGACTTGCTTGCAGAAAAGTTCAAGATACGAAAATCAGAAGTTCTTGAAGATGAAAACCTTTACACCCTAAGTAAAACTACAAGATAGATTCACACGCACGGGGCACTACAAGGAATTTGGTCTTTTATTCAACCCCACATAAGTTAAATGAAAATCCTTTTATAGGATCCAGAGTGGACAGGACATAATTCTTACTCCACAGCCAACCACAGCTCCTATTTTCCTTGGTTCTTTCTTTAAAAAAAAGCCAAAAAACCGCCTAAAACTTCTAAGTACAACCTCTTCCCTGAGGTTCTCCCACATACTAGGCCTAGCTGATAATCCAAGGGGCTTGCAAAACCACACTGAGGTACAGGGGTGCAAGGCTGCTGGGTGGCCTTGCTAGGGGTTGTCAGGATGTGGTTTCAAAATGTCTGTGAATAACAGAGCAGAGGATGATTAGTGATGGGCTGGGGACAAGGGGAAGAGGGAATCTGATGACCCTGTTGATACAAGAGCTAGACACCTGCAATTGGATTAAAACTGGCCATGATTTTTGTCTGCATACCCATTACATAGACTTAAGGTGAGGAGAGGAGACCTGTGCTTGCAGAGCTCGTGTAGCTACCCTTACATTGTTCCCTCTGTGTGGTGGACCAGCCTTCCCCATGCTCAATCCAAAACCCCAATAGGCTGGCCTGCATTGCCAAAATATGTAAGCCAGCTCCCAAGATCCTTCCCCTTCCCCAGCCCTGCCCAAGCCCATATCGCTAAATGTTTCAGTGTACAAGTCTCCCCTTACCTTTATCCCCACCAGCGATGACAAAAGGTATAACATCCAGAATGCTGTCCAGTCACCTTTAGTAACAGTTAGGCTGATGTGTCCTAACATCCTCCCACTCATCCCTATTTCCCCACAAATAGTCCCCAGGAAAGGTGAAAAGCATGCCACAATCACACACACAAACACTCCTTCTCAGCCTCCGAGGGCAACCAGAAATAGTCTAGAGGTTCTCAGATTCAGAAACCAAAGGAGAATGTGTCTAGCTGAGGTGGTCAATAAATACCCTGTTCAAATCTTGTGAGAAGAGGCCCTCTCATGAGAATACCTAGTCACACAAAACTAACTGGTCTTGTGAGATTACATCCTCTGAGATTTCACAATGACTGGATACTGCAGCCATTGCAAGGTCTCCTTTCCCCTATGGAGTGTGACTGCCTGAGTCAACTGGCAAATTTGCCACATTGGGCCCCCTTCTCTTGAGATGTGTTTAGAAGATTTCATGGATCTGTGAAAGTTGTTGCTTCTAACAGACTGATGTATTAGAACGGGGCTGACCCGGTGGAAGACTCCACAGCTCCTTCTGTGACACAAAATAACTGATTAATTCAATGTAAATTCTTTAATTATTTCTTATGTTAAGGTGTTTTAAATTATTTTTGTACTGTTTTAATACCTGTTTTTTATTTCAACCATTTAGAGATCTCAAGATATCAAGTAACAGAGATGTTGAATAAATGCTGGTCAAGAGAGCTGATCAAGAGAGTGTAAGCACTGGTAAAGGTGGTATGAGGAGGGAAATGACTGTGTACTACAAGATAATAAAGTCTGGAGCAAGCAAGCAAATATCAAATATCATCCATGGATGAAAAGCCAAGTGTAGCTGAGCTTGGGCTACAGTTGGGTAGACTGAGATGCCAGAGGCTTTGGGGCAATGGGCCTCATTGACTTCTCCTGAGCCACCTTGGTGGTCCAGTATCACCTTGTGATAGATGATGCTGCAGTGATTGAAGAGTAACTGATTGTGCATGGGGCCGAGACAGGGAGTGAGGAAGTCAACGTGCAAACATCCCCTGCACTGGAAGGTCAAACAGAAACAGAGTTGCTCAGCCAGCTCTTGATGGAGAGGAAACCAGAAGTGATGCAGAGGAGTTTCAGCCAGCTGTGCCCATCAGCCCTCAATCACACAGAAGGCTGAAATGGGTTGCAGAGAGGGAGGTTGCTTGGACTAGGCTGAGGAAACAATAACAAGCAGCACCTGCTCACAGGGGCTATTAAAGTCTGCCAGCATCGCTGCTCCTTGCTTGCAGGAAATTATTGGCAGGCCCTCACGACCTTTGTGTCTCTTGCTCCCTGAAACCCTCTGGATGGATCTCTGCCTCCTGAACCTTTGAACTGGACCTTGACCTGGCTTGACTTGTGTTTTCCTGGTGTTTTGGTATATTCAGACTCTCCCTGAAAGTATTCCTGACCTCTCTCCTCTCTTGCTGGCTGCAGACGGCAGGGAGAGATTCCTGACACACCTCTTGCCAGTCCAATAAGAATTAATAGGGAAGCACCTTCTTGTCCTTTTATGGGTGCAGTTAATTATTTAAGCCCAGCCTTATAGCACCCTGCTCTATTTATATTTAAGATAGTGATATTCCTCTTCCCTCACTGCCAAAAATTAACCTCATTCTTTTAGTGTAAACATGAAGTGGGGATTTAAGAACATTAGAATATGAGAGGAGCCAATCTGGCTCAGCATTCTGTTCACATAAGTAGCCCATGAGCCAAACATGAGTACAACAGGATCACACTGGCAAAAAATATTCAGACTATATTAATTAATATAGAGACATACATTCACTGCTATTAGTGGGACTATATTTCATAATGACTAGCAGCCACAGATGGTCATATCTTCCATGAATTTGTTCAGTTCTTTTGTTCATGTCAAGGCCTTTACCGCTTCTTGGAGGAATGAATCCTATAGTTTCACTGCCCAGTAAATGTGCAGGATTTCTTGGCAGACTGGTTGATACTGCAAGGGTCCCTTGAAAATTAACAGTATAGCCAATCTTTTTTAATGGTTTTAGTGTAGTGTAGTGTAGTTAGGCCTAAATCCAACTTCTGGTCCCAATTTGGGTAGACCCACTGAATTAGCAGGATTTATATGAGTGTTGACTAACCATTCAACATTTGATTCACAGTAATTGTTGCAATAGTCTACTCTGGTTGGCAATAGTAATTGAATTTAAGCCAAGAGAGTTGTGTTCTTTGGCATTGTTTCATTGCATGGCTAAACATATATGTACATGTAGTTCATTAAACTACTAATGACTAAGCAATAAACCAAAAACTCATATTTAAGAAACAGAAAACTAACAGAGAATAGAGATCTAAGGCAAAAATAATTTTAAAGCCATTTGGTCTACATATTAAAACAAATAATGTTTCAGTACCAGCGTAGTGTAGTGATCTGTGTAGAACTATGATTTTTTTTTTAAATACATCTTAAAGAATGTGGATTTCTGAGAGCTATAATCCAAAAAGTAACTCTGGGTTGGAGTACTGGAACAGGAAGCTCCAAGTTCTAATCACCACTCAGGCAAGCATTAGCTGCCCTTGGGACCGATCTATTCTCTCAGTCTGGCCTCCCTCATGGTTTATTGTGAGGATAAACTGGGGAAGAGGACAATAATGTGCACAGCCAAGAACACATTGCAAAAAGAGGCAGGAGATAGATAGATAGACAGACAGACAGACAGACAGGTTCTGCCTATAAAGAGATTACCTTGAGTCTTGGAAATAAAAACAACAACTGAAGATACATCAAAGACATGTATTTTCTATTAAGTATAGCCCATCAGCAGCTCCCGCCTCCCAAGGTTATGTAGAAGGAAGAATTTCAGCATGTCTACTTCTTCCCATCAAAGAACTAAAATAATGGGGAGAATGAACCTGGTAAAATGTTCCATTTTATGTCTTTTTAAAAATAATATAGATGCCACCTCAGAGTCTGGGTTTGGTAAACCAAGCAGTCTTCTTGGAACAATGTATTGAGACAGAACAGAGACAGATCAGAACTGCTGTTGAAACTGAGTAATGGCTTTTAGGAGTTAAAATGTACAGTGATTGAGAACAGTCATGGTAAGGTTTCCCAAAGTCTCACAGGCCTCATCTGTCAGATAAAGAAAAAGATTTATTTGAAAGGTTAGTGAGGTTAAATTTCTTAATTCTAGGTCTTTTCCTCAGGAAGAAGAATATGCAGGGAATGAACAAGGATGTGTCTAGGTTCACTAGTGGAATGACTAGGAGGTATTCTATGACCTCTCAGAATCTTCTTGAATCTTCTTCCCTCTTCCTGCCTAAAAACAAAAATCTAGCTAACCTCATTTTTTTCCCCTTATCTATCTGCTATGATGGAAGAAGACACACACACACCACACACCACCACCACTTTTTCAGAACTCTCAAAGATGCAAAATGTTCTCAGAATTTGGCCCTGGCAACCACATTTTTCCACTTTGCACTTTAACAGCCATAGCAACATACTATGGGGATCCTGGGATTTGCAATTTAGGGTAGAGAGTGTAGAATCTGCAGCCAGAGAGCTCTAGTGCTTCAGCAGACAACAAACCCCAGGATTCCATAGAGCGCTTGCACTGGAGTCAAAGTACAGTCATAGCACTATAATTGTGTAGTGTGAAAAGGGCCCAGGTTCCACCACAATATCCTAAAACATACCACCCTAAATACACAGATAACACCAGGCAGGGTGAGAGAAAGAATTCTGCCTGTAGCTGTGAAGAACTGTTGCCAGTCAAGTTCACAGTACTGTGCTAAATTGATCAATGGTCTGAGACAGAATAAGGCAACTTTGTAGGTCCCCCTTTCCCAGTTACCACGAAAATGATTTGGTCTGGGATTTGTTAACCATGGTCCAAACCCAGTAGTTAATCTGACATCCTATCAAACTACTCAGTTATAGCATTAAGATTCCATTTTACCTGCCATGACTGCATCCTACGGAATCCTGGGTTTTGTAGTTTGGTGAGACACTAGAAGAGCAATCTGACTGAGACATCTAGATATGCCTCTATAAAATGCAAACCACATAATTCCATAGGCTGCAGCCATGGCAGATGAAGAGGAATATAGCACTATAAACATATAGGGTGAAAGGCTCTTAGGTTGTTTTCCAGCTAGCTGTTTTATCTACACAATCATCTTTAAGCTTAGTTTTTATGGAGAATCTAAGTGATGTTGTCACAAACCCTTGTGTTTCAATGTTATATTGCTGCCTTTCCTCATGCTTGATTGGTGGCTAATCATCATTATAATCTTGAACGACATTTTTTTCCAGTATAAATCTGATGCTGATAACCCAGACTAGAAAAAGCCAGAAGACAGCCCTCCCCAGAGCCTGAAGAATCAAGAGCAGGCACAGGCAAAGCAGACACTTTGGACAATGAGCCCTCACTTCAATCACAGCAAGCGTATGCTAAGAGACTGCTTTTCTTTGTATGACAATGGCAAGCCAGACAGGAGCAAAGGTGTACCCAATGCCTTATGTACTAATTTAAATACTAAATGCCAACCAGCTGCCTAGGATAGACATGGAAAGAATATTCAAAAATACTTTAAAAAATGTTTGAAGAACAAGTGCCAAGAAAGCCTGATGAAAAAATCTTGGGCTCATGTAATTCTTTGCAGTTTGGGACTTACTCTGGCCAAAATTCCCATGTGGTTGCTTTGTGGAGAAAACAGGGCTTTCTGAACAGGAAAAGTGTTTTCTATAATGAAATTGATGTTTCTACCCAGAAATATCATTTCATAAACAGAAAAAGCTGTTTTCCACATGGAAAATGCTGTATTTGGGAACTCATTCTGCTTTAAAATGGGTGATTTGCACAGAAAACAGTGTTTTCTGCATAGTAAACAGCATTATCTGAATGAGAAAATAGTACTTCTACACACAAATATTATTTTTAAATAAAAAATGCTTTTTCCAACCACATGCAAATATTGCACAGAATGAGTCTCAAATTGCAAACAATATTCAGAAACTGTAGTTTTTGAAGACTTTCTTACAATGGGAATCAAAACGCTAAAATTACTCATTGCTTCCTTTGAGAAGAAAGTTAGTGAAGAATTACATCCCTAGTCAAGGTCAGGCCATTATAAATCTTCCAGCTGCAAAGGGGAACCTTTGTTGGAGATAACTGATTGACAACTTTGCCTGTGTATGGCTTTCTTGAATTCCTGACCCCTCTAACCACCTATAAAGGTATACAGTGTTTCTCTCTGCTTCCTTGGCTTTGTTCTTCCCAAGTGCTTGTTTCCTGTCAGCAGCTTTGGAACTTTACTGCACCACTCATCCTTCTGACTCTCCTGTGACTTCTTTGGCATTTGCTACTCTAAGCACAAAGCACAGTTTGTCCAGTATCAAAACACAACTGAAGGTTTTTGCAGACTGTGCCTGTAACTAATGGCTTCTCTTGTGTCCCTTTTCTTTTAATGTTGCTTCTGTTTTTAATTTGTCCCTGATCACTCATGTAACTTCTGAAGTCCTAAGCTGGCCTTTAAAGAGTGAATTCCTGTTCCCTGGGGAGCAGTAGCTGCTGGTTGCTTCCCTGCCAGAAAGGCAGTGAATCTGGCCCAGGTTTTACCTTAAATTAAAAGGAGCTATCCAAGGTGCTGGGCCTAGTTTGAGGATAGGTTTCAGGACCTTGGATAGCTCTCTTAACTTTAAATCTCAGACTGAGCAGATTCAATGCTCCACAGACTGAAAGCCACTGGCCACCAGTACTAAGGAAGCTTGAATATTTGTTTTCCCTTTCCTAGCCAAAGTTAGCACTAATTCTCTTTTTCTTTTTTATGATTATTGGCTGGCATTCTGATAGTGACTTACACAGGAGTATGTCCAATTCAAAGATCCTTAAGTAATTTTTGTTGTGGTGGTGGTGGTGGAGGTTGGAATTCTCTATCAACCTTGTACAATGATTAAACTCATTCCCAAAACCTACCATTCAAGATGCTGCAGTCCTTTCTCCTCAAACCGGTTCATTTACTGGCCTGTAGAGAGCACTGGACAATGCTTCATAACTCTGCTTCCAGCTATAGAAATGTAGATGGGTGCTTCTCTGCCACTCATCCACTTGCTGCCTAGTCAATATATTGCCAACTTGACAGGGATGGCTGCAGGAGCTAAAGGCTGGAATTTTGAGAGGTAAGAACTGACAGACTCCTGCTTGTACAGAACTTCATAAAGCACCTCCTGATCCAAGATCTCAGCCTACCATTTGCAAAATCACACTCATTTTATATATCTATATCTATACATGTATCTGTGTGTATTTGCACAAAAAATTAAAGTGGATGAAAGAAGGCTCAGGCCTGCCCTTGCAAGCTGAATTAGAAAGCAATATCAACAGTAAGGTGGAACTGATCCCAGCAATCCTTTGTTCTATTATCATAGGAATAAAACAGATTTTAAATTGAAGCTTGCCTGGAAGAAATAGACTTTGGAACATCAATATAAAGACAGGGAAACTAGTGGCCCTCCAGATATTCTTGGTCTCCAAGTCCTATCGGCCCTTATCAGTGTAGACAATAATGCTAGCAGGAGTCCTATAAGATCTGGAGAGCCACACATTCCCCATCCCAGATCTATCTCATTAAATTATATTTCTGTTAGACCAACACTCTAGCTCTACCATGGCAGCTGTTCTGGCTTTGAGCTGTATTAATACCTGACTGATTCAATTTTCATTCTTAAGCTCATACAATGTGGCAACTAGGATGGCCCCTGAACAAAGGCCATCACTCAGCCTTACTCCCCCACATAAGAAATGGTGGAAACAGGTGTTTCTTCACTCCATGTCATAGAAGAGGCTTGAATTTTATGAACTGGGTGTGCCCTCAGAGCAATCTATCCCTATATTAGTAACACTTTACTATCTACTCAAAGCTCAATCACATGAACACCGTGAACATAATATAATGTGACAGGATAGCGTATGGACAGAGAATGTGCAACAGTTGCATGATATTTCAGTTTATGCACTTGTCTTAGTTGAGAACCTACTAAGTGGTATAGTTATTTGTCCGACTAGGGCTCTAAGAGGTCAGCATTCAAATCCGTACTTGGCCAGGGAAACACACTAGGTGATCTTAGACAAGTAACACTTTCTCAGCCTCAAAGAAGAACAATGGCAAGTCCCCCTCTAAAGAAATATTTCCAAGATAACCCTGTGCTAAGGTTACTTTTCTGCCAACAGCACTACCTTTCCTTGAGGGTGGGATTCTGTGCTTCTGTGAGGCAAGAGGCTATACAGATGGAAACAGTGCTGCTGGTGGGGTTTCCCATGTCAGGATTTTGCTGAGGAGCCAGGCTAACTGTGCCAAAGAACTACTGGGCATTAGCAGTAGTGGTGAGGTGACACTTGCAGAGGATTTCTCAGAGAAAACAGCAATGGCAGCATAGCTAACAATGTGCAGACGTTACGGTAAACCCCTTTTGAATGCCTTTTACCACAAAAAACCTATGATGAGACAATCCAAAATGAAACAAGAGATAGCTCCAGAACATGAGACCCCCCCAGATCAGATGGCACTCAATTAACTACTGGAGAAGAGCAGAGGATAGCTGCAAGTAGTGCTGTGGCTAATGACACCATTGGACTAAAGCTGAAAGGACGTTCAGCTGTTGATGTACTTAGAGGAAAAAGGAAAGAGTGAAGCTGCACAACACATATTATAGGAATATGGAATGTGAGAAGCTTGAATCAGGGGAAGCTAGACATTGGCAAACAAGAAATGGAATGTACAAACATCGCAATGCCTGGAGTGAGCAAGCTAAAGTAGACAGGAATAGGACATTTTGAGTCAGATAATTACACACTGTTTTATTCAGGAAATGAAAATCTAAGAAGAAATGGGGTGGCATTAATAGTGAGGAGAGACATAGCAAAGCAAAGGTTATGATTTGTCCAGACTTCACATTATATCAAGATGACTTCAGAAATACTCATCAATATAACCATTATCAAAATTTATGCTCCAGGTACAAAGACAGAAAAGAAAGAACGTGAAAGATTCCATGCTGGAGTCCAGGAGAAAATAGATAATAGAAATCATAGAAATGTAGAGTTGGAAGAGACCACACAGGCCATCCAGTCCAACCCCCTGCCATGCAGGAACACCCTCAAAGCACTCCCGACAGATGGCCATCTAGCCTCTGCTTAAAAACCTCCAAGGAAGGAGACTCCACTACACTCCAAGGCAGCATATTCCACTGCTGGACATCCCTGACTGTCAGGAAGTTCTTCCTGAGGTTCAGATGGAATCTCCTTTCCTGCAGCTTGAATCCATTGTTCCTTGTCCTGGTCTCTGGAGCAGCAGAAAACAAGCCCTCTCCTTCCTCTACATGGCATCCCTTCAAATATTTAAACATGGCTATCATGTCCCCTCTTAACCTTCTCTTCTGCAGACTAAACATACCCAGCTCTCTAAGTCTATCCTCATAGGGCATGGCTTCCAGGCCTCTCACCATTTTGGTCGCCCTCCTCTGGACTTGCTCCAGCTTGACCATGTCCTTCTAGAATTGGGGTGCCCAGAATTGGACACAGTATTCAAGATGAGGTCTAACCAAAGCATAGTAGAGTGGTACCAGTACCTCCCTCGATCTAGACACCATACTCCTATTGATGCAGCCGAGAATTGCATTGGCTTTCTTGGCTGCCGCATCACACTGCTGACTCATGTTCAGCTTGTGGTCTATGAAGACTCCTAGATCCCTTTCACACGTACTGCTATCCAGCCACGTGTCCCCCATCCTATATTTCTGTATTCCATTTTTTCTACCTAAGTGTAGAACCTTACACTTCTCTCTGTTGAATTTCATTTTGTTCGTCTTGGCCCAGCTCTCCAATCTATCCAGGTCATTTTGAATTTTGATCCTGTCCTCTGGCGTATTAGCAACCCCTCCCAATTTTGTGTCATCTGCAAATTTGATGACCATGCCCTCTATTCCTTCATCCAAGGCATTGATAAAAATATTGAACAGCACTGGGCCCAGGACAGAACCCTATGGCACCCCGCTAATCACTTCTCTCCAGGATGAAAAGCAGCCATTGGTGATCACCCTTTTGGTTCGGTCGGTCAACCAATTACAAATCCAACGAACAGTAGCCCTGTCCAGCCCACATTTTACCAGCTTCATTGCAAGAATGTGATGGGGAACTTTGTCAAAGGCCTTACTGAAATTGAGATATGCTACATCCACAGCATTCCCTTCATCTATCAAGCTAGTAACTCTATCATAAAAAGAGATAAGATTAGTCTGGCATGATTTATTTTTGAGAAATCCATGTTGATTTCTCGTGATTACCGCATTACTTTCTAAGTGATTAGAAACTGACTGCTTAATGATCTGCTCCAGGATCTTTCCGGGTACTGATGTCAGGCTGACTGGGCGATAATTATTTGGGTCCTCTTTTTTTCCCTTCTTGAAGATGGGGATAACATTTGCTCTCTTCCAGTCTGCTGGAACTTCTCCTGTCCTCCAAGATTTCTCAAAGATTATAGCAGGCTGTTCCGAAATGACCTCTGCCAGCTCTTTTAATATCCTAGGATGCAATTCATCTGACCCTGGAGACTTGAATTCATCCAGTGTGGCCAGGTATTCCTGTACCACCTCTCTACCTATTATGTGCCTCATTTCCCCTGCTTCCTCACCTGCTCCCCAACCGCCAGGTTGAGTGTTTGTATCCTTCTGGGAAAAAACTGAAGCAAAGAAGGTGTTAAGTAGTTCTGCCTTTTCTCTTCCCCCATGAGTAATTCGCCATCTTCTCTGCGCAGCGACCCTATCGTCTCCTTCTTTTTTCCTTTTGCTGCGGACATATTTAAAAAAACCCTTTTTATTGTTTTTAATGTCTCTGGCCAGCCTAAGTTCATTCTGTGCTTTAGCCTTTCTGACTTCCTCCCTACATCTCCTAGCTACTTGCTTAAATTCTTCTTTGGTGGTTTCCCCCTTCTTCCATTTCCTATACATGTTTCTCTTAACACTTAGCTCAGCTGAGAGTTCTTTAGTCAACCATTCTGGTTTCTTCAGATGCCTTCCATTTTTCCTCCTTATTGGCACAGTTTTAGACTGTGCCTTCAGTATCTCCTTTTTAAGGAACTCCCATACCTCCTGAACTCCTTACCCTTTCACTATTCTTGACCACAGAATTCCAGCCAGCAGCTCCCTAAGTTTACAGAAGTCCGCTTTTTTAAAATCTAAGATGAGTGTCTGGCTACACTTATCTTCTCCTTCCCACTGAATGCCAAATTCCAACAGGGCATGGTCACGCCCCCCTAAAGATCCAACCACTTCTACCTCATTAACACGGTCATCCCTGTTGGTCAGGATCAGATCTAGAATATTTGATCCCCTTGTGGCCTCTTCCACCTTCTGGACCATGAAGTTGTCTGCAAGACAAGCAAGAAACTTGCTGGACCTTGCTGTCTTGGCAGAGTTTGACTGCCAGCATATATCCGGGTAATTGAAATCTCCTATTATTACTGCATCTCTCCTTTTTGAATGTGCAGTCATTTGGTTGAGGAAGGTGTCATCAAAGTCCTCAGCCTGGATTGGAGGTCTGTAGTAAACCCCCACCATAATATCCTTAGGCTACAAGATGGAATCTACTCTAGTTTTAACTGAAACCTGTTAACAAAAAAAGGCCAGCAGATTGGAAATGTTCAATATATATTCCAATCCCCAAGAAAGAGGACACCTGGGGTTCCAGTAAGCACCAGACCATTCCTATGCAAGCAAGGTGATGATTCTACAACAAAGACTTTTACCATTATAGAATGAGAAATGCCAGATGTCCAAACTGAGTTCAGGAAAGGAAGAGTCACTGGGGATCATGTTGCAAACATATGTTGGGTAATGGAGTTTGCTAAATAATTTCAGAAGAAAATCAGTCTGTGCTTTGTAGATTATAAAAAAGATTTTGATTTTGTACATCATGAAAAACTATGGATCCCTTTTAATGGAACTGTTGTGTGACAGCGTTTTATTATCCTGATATGTAAGGTGTACTCAAGACAAGAGGCTATCATCAGGATAGAATACAGAGGAAGAGAGTGGTTTCCAATTGGCAAAACGCCAAACAAGGCTTCATTTTATCACCCTATCCATTTAACTTGTATGCTGAACGTATCATACGTAAAACAAGATTAGACTTTAGTGGAAGGAACTACAACAATTTACCATGTGCAGATGACAACATGCTGCTAGAAGAAAATAGCAAAGACTTGGACTGACTATGGAAGTAAATCAAGGTAGAAAGTGCAAAGGTGGGGTTTAAAACTGAACATTAAGAAAACAAAAATAATGGTCACACATGATTTGCATAACTTTAAAGCAGTCAATGAAGACATTGAAATTGTTCAAGATTTTCCATACTTGGCTCAGTCATTAATCAGAATGCAATCTACAGTCAAGAAACCAGAAGATGACTAGGACTTGGAAGGACTTGAAAGAACTAGAAAAGATTCTCAAGTGTAAAGATATATCACTGAATACTAAAGTTAGGATTGTCCATGCCATCATATTTCCAATTTCTACATATGGTTGTGGAAGCTGGACAGTGAGGAAAGCTGATAGGAATAAAATTGATTCATTTGAAATGTGGTGTTGGAGAAAAGTTCTATGGATACCGTGAACTCCTAAAAAGACAAATCAATGAGTCCTACTGCAAATCAAGCCTAAATTCTCCCCAGAAGCTAAGAGGACTAAACTGAGACTGATGCATTTTGGATATATCATGAGAAGACATCACTCACTAGAAAAGACAATAACGCTTGGTAAAGTAGACGACAGTAGGAAAAGAAGGCCCTTTCTGCACCATACCCCATAGGTACATTCTGCCATTACAATCTTAGCATTGCCATTCACATGATGGTAGCAGGGTAGAAACACTCTCTTTTACCCCATTCCACCTTGAGGGGATAAGTAATGGTATCGCCACTAGTGTTCCTTCCACACTACTGTGTCTTTGGCCACTCCCTTTCCCTGCCTTCACCCTGCCCCACTGCCTCTGGTTGGTTGGGGTTTTTTTTGAAGCCATACTAGAAAAGCAATGTTGTAAGGGCATGACACACTAGTACATTATTGCATTTTTGCACTATAATGCTCAAAAATGTATTTAAAAAATAAAAAGTTTTAACTTAAGGGAGAAATTTAAAATAAACATGGAGAGGTGACAGATTTCGAAGTTGCCATGCCACGGGAGTAGCTGAGGGAGGGATAAGCTGGGCACACCCACACCCCACCTACTCCTGGATCTAGGAGGAGGCAAAGCATTATTATGGTACTGCACTGAATTGATTGACAGGGTTGAAGCACTAAAGGAGGCTCTTAACAGATTTTTTCTGGAAATGGTATAATGCAGTTTTTCAATGCTTGTGGATGGGATAGCAGCTGGATACTGATGATGTCATGCGTAGCATGACTCCTGGACTGGAAACAACATGCTGCTGTTGCGGGATAGCAACGCTGTGCAGAAATGGCCAAAGACTGCATTACAGATGGATAGATTCAGCCAAGGAAGTTACAGCCCTGAGTCTGAGTCAGCCAGATCAGTGGTATTTATTTATAGTCTTTTACATTATTATTTTTATTTCATCTCGTCATATTTTATCATATCTTACCTTCTTTTAGCTTATTTTACTCCATCCTATTATAGTTACTCATTTTACTGTATTTTATAACATTTGATGCTATATCTTTTGATATGGCCAATTGACTAATCAATAAATTTATACTGATACTGACACAAGACACACACATGTCTCTGTTGTTCAGCCCATGAAGACAACAGTGGTATAGTAAAGAGGTAGCTAAGTAATCACCTGAATGGAGTTATCTGCTCCACTCCAAGGATATGTGTTTTTGGAACAATGCTCATTAGTTTATTTTTAAATTAATCACAATCCAGGAGGAACAACAGCCAAATATCCAGGAGATGAAAAGTTATTTGGGGAGGGGGAAACTGAAATTCCTGAACAGACTATGAAGAGCTTTAGAAGGAACTTTTCAAACTAACTGACCAGGCAACCAAAGGGCAAATGCAGAGCACTGTAAAGAAGAGTGAAGTGACACACATCAGGGCAAAATGAGTATATTATAAACTTGAGTCTGTGTTGAAGAATGAACTTTCTGTGATAGGTAGTTCATGAAAATCATCAAATCAGTGTTTAGCACCAAAGAGGAGCAGCAAGGAAACAGATTGAAAACAAAAATTGTTTGGGTCACCACACTCTTTGCAGTATTTTGGACTACAACTCCCAGAATCCTTTTGCTGGCTAGAGCACTCTAGGAGTTGTACTTCAAAAAATAACGCTTTCAACCTCTGATGAGCATAAAAGGTCCCCCCGCATCCAAATTATTCAGCTCTAATATATGAATGAGTCATGTTGCTATCTAAAACAAACAAATGATATGCAAATACTCACAGGGAATACAAAGTAACCATTCAAGACTTTGGAAGATAATGGCCAATTCTATTTGATTTTCACCCCTCTTCTCCTGCTTCAGAATGGGAATCACATCCATGATACAGCTTGAGAGATCAATCAGCAGTTTTGACCCTGACCCATGACTTCACAGTTGCATTAGCAAATATTTGAAATGGCAGTGTTCTATTCTTAGTGGTAATAATGCATGGTCAATAAAAGGAACAAAACAAAACTAATTAAATGTGACTTAATTCACTATCATCCCCTATCTCATCAGACATGCATTAGTAGGTACAATATAAAAATGCAATTTCATTTATTTGAATGGCTTGAGGGATATCTAAATCTGGAATAAATAGGATTCTTACTCCTAACCAACTGGCAAAGAGATACTTGGGAACTTAGCTGTGACTATGGATAACTTGAAGATTTAGGTTAAAAAGTTTCATGGGGTGTCAATTAAGCAGGTTCATCTTAATTGTTGTTGTGTGCCTTCAAGTTGTTTCTGAGTTATGATGTCCCTCAGGGGACCCTATCACAGGGTTTCCTGGGGGCTGACAGTGTGTGATGCACCCAATGCGTTTCCATGGCTGAGCAGGGAATAGAAGTGTCATCTCCAGAGTTATAGTCCGATGCTCAAAGCACCACACCACACTGGATCTCTCATTTTAATTTGCTATACTGTAAGTCTCACCAAATTCAATTGCATTCACATTATAGAATGATATCACTTTGATCCCTCCTTAACTGCCATGGTGCCATTTTATGGAATCCTTGGATTTGTAGTTTCATGTGAATATTTAAAATTCTTTGCCAGAGATCTCTAGTGCCTCACCAAACTATAAATCCCAGGATTCCATAAGATACAGTCATGGCAGTTAAAGGAAGATCAAAATACCCTGTGAATGACACCTTACTCAAGAATGCATATGCATAAAAGTTTATGGTCTTATCCTATTTGTTTTGCTTCTTTGGATTGCTCTGACCTATTCTTTTCCCTGTTCCCATCATGCTCTCCCTTGTTTAAAAGCTGAACTGCCAGAAATATTCTTAGACAGGCACAGTACAGTATATCTTGTCAGAAGGGCACACTTTAACTTAGCAATTGATACAAATAAATTAACTTGCATTGCCTGCAGCCATGAAATGAGTAATTTCTGTAGTAGAGATATTATAGAATAGCAGGAATGTCATTAAGCATGGACATCCTTAGGGTTTTCTATTTGTTCTACCAATTAGAGTCTGTTTGCCTAAAGTGTCTGGTGTGATGCATCAGCCTAAGACACATGCAAACTGATGAATTTACCATAGATGGCTAGATTTAACAAGAAATGCTTGACGGCTCCAAGGGGCACTGCTGCCTATCATAGCAAGGATCAATAGCAAGGCCGGTAAAAAGATGGCCCTGGTCTGACATGGAGCCACCAAGACTGATTTTGCAGCTCTCAGCTGCACCAGATGTCCTGCCTTACCCTCAGGAGCATAGAAATGGGGGTGTGAATGAAGGAATTGCCCCCCCCAATAAAATTGTCATCCTCCAGATAAAATTTTAATTCAGTTCCTGAATTTCTAGCAGTGCATTTGAGCATTTATGTCCTATGCTGGCAACCCACCAAGAGCTAACAGACAAAGTTTATCTTAGTCAATCCAAGTTCTCAGCAGGTTTAGACAAACAGAGACTGAATTTACTGTTAAGTCCAGAGAAAGAATGTCCAAGGGCAAAAACCATAGTGCAGACAAGGGTCAAGTTTTCTAGAAACACAAGCAAGGAATTCAGGAGTAAAATAGGCTGCACCTACTGATGGAGTCAGTTGGCTACAACAGCTTCCTCCCCTTCTGGCCTCTTGTTATATAGGGTCAGAGTCTTACCCAGCTGTGGCCTAATTAACAGGTCCTTCTTATATAAATGCTGCCAGAAGCCTGGGCTCTCCCTTTTCCACCTACATTGGCTACTGTTAAGTACTGTTCCTCTCATGTATCTAGGGTGTGGCTGTTGGGAAGGGTCCTGTCTGAGTCCTGGGACAGGGGCATGACAATTTAGAAATATAGTTTAGGCATCTGAAGAAAAGGATGTGTTAGAATCCTGCAAAGCCCCTTCACTACCAACACTTTACACATTTATAGACAGTGTACCTGTGCAAGGAAGCCCTTCCCTGAATAGACACTTTGCATGCTGTGGGGGGGGGCTCACCTTTGGTGCATCAATTCCTTTGAGAGAAAATTCATTCCCAGGTTTCACACATGTGCTGATACCATAGACCCATTCAGCACTTCATCAGAGAAAAGCAGATATAGTCACTGAGGCCTTGCAAAGTAGCATATTTAAAAGAATGTCAAGTGGAGAGTTTCTCCACAAGCTAGCAGATAAATGATGGCTCATTGGACTTTATGGACAGTCCAGATCATTGTAGCAAGATGACTTGCACAATATGCATTCACTTTTTAGTCACTGTTATTTAGCTTACACAATTTTGCACATTGAAAATATTGTTTTTTTAAATTTTTATTGTTTTAAATTGATTTGTGGAGTTTTTGGAAGCTTCACAATGTACTTCCTAATTAAAATTCATTAATTGGGGGTTATTTTTTGTCATTGACTATTAAACTCCCCCCCCCATAAAAACCCTTCTGGCATAATGAAATGTTTGTGAATATTGTCTTTTTACACCCCTAACCACGATTCTTATGGCCAAACAAATGGAATTGTCTTTCAAATAGAATGCAGCCTCATTAGCACTAACATCAAACAATACCATGTTTTTTGAAATGAAAAAGAAACTCCCAACTTTTTTGTTTTTGCCTTTGTTTTGGCTGCTTTGGCAGTCTGTGCAGGAACCTGGCCTCCAGATCTCTGCCAGTTGCTCACCCTGTTCTATGAGGAAATGTGTACACATCTATGGTACAAATGCAGATATGGTGCTAACATTTTCATTACCCTTGATTCAGTTCCATTAACTCCAGTCTCCAGAAATGTAATAGGAACAGTTTTTCTTGGCACATCATGCAGGGATCTTGGTAGAGGTTCCAAGAGGGGAGTGTGACAGGAACACTCTGTCCTGCACTGGCTGGTTGCGGAAATGTAGGAGGATCAATGGCCATGTCTCTTGCTTCCACAGTGCAGCTGTGTACTGTCCCAGGCTGCACTGTGGCAGGAAGTACAGCCATTGCACTTCCTGACCCTCTTCAGCTCAAGTATGTGCAGGCAGGTAGCAGGAGGGTGGCACGATTGCTGGTCATAGACAGGGAGAACCCATCAAGGATTTCTGGCATGATCACACCACCTGAGGACAGGAGAAGGATAGGACTTGGATGAGGTCATGCAGAACTGTCATCTGGGTCCCACTTTTCTCCCGTCCCCAATGTAGGATGATGACATCATGCAGAAAGGGTCTATGTTAGTCTGTTTCAGTATATAAAGAAGGCACCTTAGCTTACATTTTCATGGACTGCATTTGAGGAAGTGGCTTGTAACCCATGAAGGCTTATGCTTAAATGAATCAGTGAGTCTTCAAGATTCTATAAAGTTCCCTCTGTGTATACATTTTGTTATGGAAAGTTTATAGAAACTGATGTTGAAAGTTCTATAGGACCAATGTTGCTTGAGAAATAAAAATAAAAATAAAAATAAAAATATACATAACCTCCAATTGTTCCAGTTTAGCAGGGACAGTCCTGATTAATCCTTTTCTGTTCCACTTTTTCAGCTGCTCCCACTTTCCCCTTTTGTTTTCAGTTTACTTCCATTCCTGTAAATTGAGCTCAAAGTGCAAAAGTTATTTGCATTCAGTTAACCCAGCAGGGGAAGGAGAGGAGCAGAGAAGTACAGTAACTTCTTTCCAGTAGACTCAGGCAAAAGCAAACTGCAGTAGCCTCTCCTAAATTGTGTGTGCAATAACTTTTGCCATCTTGACCCATACTGTGATGTTGCTTGGTCACATTTGCCCAAGTTTTCACCTGTAACATGCTGGAGGGCATGGACACAATGATTGTCATCACTGTGTTTCTTTGTCAGAAGATCAACAAAACAAATGACTGTCTGAGGACAGTACACATATTGTTTACCATCTTTGTTAGAGAAATGGTTGTGTCTATTTATACTAAATGTAGTTCTGTGCTACTTATAAAATGCATTTGATGGTCCAATGAATCTCTTATTTCCCAATATAAGTGATTGCATTGTCTGGGATATATTTCTTTCTCCAGCAAGAATTTGATCTGCCAATCCATTATTTCAAAAGAAAATACTAGCTTTTTTCTTCTTGGTATCAAGTGAGGGGAAAATAATGTTGTAAAGTGTTGATGAAAGGGAAGAAAGGCTGCTTCTTTTACTGGTCCTGCTTTCACAGTTTTTATATCAGTGGGGGCCTTTAAAGATTACATAAGTGAAGCTTTTCTAAGCATTTTCTCTCATGGCAGGAAAAGCTTCTGCATGTCAAAGTATTTGTGAGTTTTAGAACCCACAGAAGTAGTATAGTTCTATTACGTGCTTGGCACACACTTTTACTAACAATGAAGTCCTTCCCTCAGGAACTTGGAACCCCGTGAAGCTTTGGATCTGTCTGCGGATTGTAGTGGCCCAACATAGCCAAGCTTTATATTTCTTCTCATAGCTATGGAGTGACAATGGGTGAAAAAACTGAGAAAGTAGGAGTCACCAGCTGAAACCTCCATCCTAAGCCTGTATGGCATTTCCTTATTTACTCTCATATTATAATGGCAAATATTCCGCTTGCGGTAAAATGAACCTGAGCTTGTAATACATATTACTGCACATTTGATTTGTGACACCATGAAAACTGCCTCATGCATTTGAAGAACATAGAGAAATAAATAAATTGTGTGCCTACTCTCTGGGTATAGCACAGGGATGAATGTGATATCTTTTGGACATTCACTGGAATCTGATGATCAAAGAAGCAATTACAAGATGGAAAAAAAATCTTCCAGTGATCCTACATGACACATAGACACTAGGTTCAAGATGTTTCTGAATGACTTGTTAGAGATTAAGCTTTCAGAGACATTTGCCTCCTTTTACTTTTTTGAAGCTTAGCACCAGAGTGGGCAATTTGTATCCCTGCAGACACTGTTGGACTTTAACTCTCATCAGCCCTTCTTATTGTTATTGCTTGCCTTCAAATCATTTCTGACTTATGGTGACCCTAAGGCGAATATGAGGTTTTTGGGCACTGAGAGTCAATCAGTGGCTTTCCATGGCTTATCAGGGAATCGAACCCTGGTCTCCAGAGTCATACTTCAATGCTCAAGTCACTACACCATGCTGGCTCTCCTCATCAGCCCTTGGGGTCATAACAATTCAGTTGGGGGACTGCTTAGAAGAAAATTGTGGTAGAGAAATTTCACATGGTGTTTTTGATTCACATCCAGGTTGCAGTAGCCAGTTTCAGGTTGAAATTCCAAACTAGTGGTGGCAGGACATTTTAGAAGCAAAAAGAGGGATAACATAAGCCATAATTGTGAAAGGGACTAAAAAAACAGGAGATAGCTCTATGAAGCACTGCTGCTAAGATTCCTGAGGTTTTTTGAAAAACAGAAAAGGGAGACAGGACTCTCTGAGGTACTGTTGCTAAGATTCCTTTTTAGGCATTTGGTGTGGACCCAGGCGGTGTTGGGTATACTTCAACTAGTATAAAATAATGTAGTGAAGTAAATCTGAAACTCACCAGGAGATAAAATTTTTCAAAAGGAAATAAAAGAAAGAAGAAATAAGGGAAATCTAGGCAATGTACATTTATTCAAAGCTGTTCATATGTTTTAAAAATCTGGTACAGGAAAAAGCTAACTCTCTGTAAAGATCAAAAGAAAGGTTCTGATTAGGAAAGAGTAAAATAAGTAAATAAGTAACAAATAAGTAACAAAGATTAATCAGAGCTGTGGAAACAGTTTGTGGAAGACTGAGCACTAGAAAACCTAGCTCCTCATAAAATTATTGGAATTAAAAATATATAAATCTAAAAGCAAAACTTCCTTTCAGTTTTCAAAAAAAAAGTTTTAACACACTACATACGTACAATTTTGGGAGAAGGAGTGTTTGTATGTGAAAAAATGAAGAGAATGTTCAAACAAATAAGATGATTCACTGATCCAAGTGGAATTGAGGGACCTCGTTACCCTGTTCCTATCAATCACGGCTTGCCAATGGGTCCAACCCAGTGAAGAAAAACTTGACCTTATCTTTGCCTGTCAATATTCTAGAACCTCTTCTTGCTTTCTGATTGGTTCCTTCTCTTTTCCTGATTAAAGTTTGTTTCTGTGTTGTTAAATAGTTGGTAAGTCAGAGGGTAAAGTTGATTATGTCACTTTTCTTTACTGACTAGACACAGCATTTCCTTGTCATGAAGTACTAACATGATCCTATAGTCCTAAAAGGTTACACTTTGGACATAAGCAATGGAACGGGTGCAGCTTTCTAGCACATCCTTACTGATCAACAGGGCCACCGTTTATCTGTCTTCTCCCTTATTCCAGAATCCAGAAGTCTGGATCTAGAAAAATCTTTGCCCTTTCTTCCAATATTCAGCATCATTCTCTTTCTGAATGGGTATAAATTATGATAGAGAAATGGACAGAAAATAGTCAGTGCCAGAACTTGGAAGTTATAGTAACACAATTTCCTTCAGCTAGTTAGTTTTCATGAGATAAAAAGGATGCAACAAAATCACATCTCAAAAGTAACGTAACAAGGAAGAGCAAAATTATTTTAGTGGTGTCATGTTTCTGTTAAAGGGCATTTTATAGACATTTTAAAATTAGTTTTTCAAATTTTATCCCATTCTTTTTATTAACTCTCAAAGAAGTAACAGAAGTAATGAGAAAGTAACAGAAAAAAGTAACTCATCTTCATTGTAGTAATAAATGACAGTAAAAAGTGACATTTTAAACACTATAAGGACTAATGGTAAATTACTTTTTAGAAGTAACTTTCTAAGCTTTGGTCAGTGTACAGGTTATGTGTCCATCACTGTGCTTTTGTAGACATGTGCACAGAAGAAATTGTTTATTGTGCAGTTAGGCAATTTTAGACTCTAAACTTAATAGTTTTTGTCAGGACCTGATAGATGATAATGCAGGTTGATGTCACTTATTTTATAACCTAGACTTGATGTATTCAAGACCTTGTGCCTATTTTTTCTGGATGAGATCATAGACTTCTTCCCCAAAGTCTTGCTCAGATGGAAGTACAATTAACTCCACTTGCTGGAGCGAGATGAGAGAAAGTGAGAATTGTGAACAGTAATTGCTGGAATAAAATAGGAAGACTGTTTCCCAGGGACAAGAAAAGAAGGAGAGCTAGAATAGGTATCAGTGTCTGGAAAACTGACACTATTGAGTAAACTTTGGGAAATAGAACAATTAGTTTGTGATTAAATTATATCAAGTGGTGACTTTATTCAGAAAACCGGTATAAAAACATAACTTTGTGTCCTTCTATGTCAGTGTTTTTTTCTAGGCTAAATATCCTAAATTTAATCTCACCTTGTGTTCCCAATTCTCCAACTATATTTTAGGTAAAAAATAATAAATAGAGGTTCTTTGCACCTTCTACTCCAGTAATGAAGTTTTCTCTGTGGCTTCCCATGACTGTCTTCCTATTACACTGCATGCAGCTCTATTGTTTTCAGTCATTTATCACAGGTACAACTATCAGAAATTTAAGAAATAGCTCTGCACAAGTGGAACACGGTTAGCAGTTCACTTGCTCCTAGCTGTGATGCACTTATAAAGTATTTTTGTTCATAAAAAACGGAGGCATATATAGCTGTAGATTTTTTTAAAAATCTGTCTGTATTTTTAAAAAGTGTATTGTTTCCTCTTTTGAAATTGATCTGCTGTCTAGGCTTTTTTTGGTTTGGAAAACCTTTGCTGAAAAACAAGTCCATATTTCATTGGTTGTCAGAAGCTGTCATTGGGCCAAGACCAAGAAAACACCACTTCAGACCTGAATTAAATGTATGAAGTTGTCACTGCTTATGCCAGTAAAGCCACAATTGGAATAAATGGTGGAAAAATATAAATAGATTGAGGGAAAAAAGTGTCATTATCCCCTCAATGGTTTACTGGTGTTCAAGAGCAGCTGTAACCTAGTTAGGAGGTTGAACTAAAAGTTGCATTGTTTCAGATGCTACCTTATGACGAATTTAGTAGATGGTCTTGGAAAATCTACTGTCTTCAGAGCACTGTCCTCCATTGGCAATATTTTAAAACAGTATTGTAGATTGTAAATTGTAAAACAGTATTGTAAAACTGTCGTAAGAACTATTGATATAACGTTTATGAAGGATTTTAGATACTTCTTCCTTTTATAGATATTTTGCATCATGTGTCACATAATCCCATTTATATGGCCAGACACAAATAAAGCCTTTCAGACAACCAAATAAGACTAATTGGTGTTCCTATATTTTGAATGTCCTGCATCTTCATCAACAGGAATAGCTCTTCATGTAATGAAAAGGTTCAAGTGTTCATTTCTGTCTACTTTTCAAATATTCAGTGGTGCCTGTGTCTATTTTAAGCCCAATTGCCACACTAAATTGAGCCCATATGATATTTCCCCAACATATTTTTTTTCAAAAGAACAAAACATTGTATTAAGTAAGCAGGCAAGAAGCACAAGTACAAATATGAACAATAAATAACACTGTACAGTGGGCTGTCTGTATTCACAAGAGATTGGTTCTAGGATCTCTTGTGAATACTAAAATTATGAGTTCTCAAGTTCCTATGAAAACTGTCTCAGGGCAGCAGCGGAGGTGGCAACAAGACCCACTTGTGCACAGTGGAAGTGCACAAATTGTTGCTGCCATCTCCCTGCTGAAGCTGTAGGGCAGTCAGCAGTCTCACTGACCTGCAATTTTTAGAAGTGGGGGCAGTTCTGATCTTGCTTGCTCATTTTTGAATATACAAGAAGGGTCAGCACTGGTGCCCTCAATAATCCCAGGGCAGCCAGCAACTCCTGGCTGAAGTTCCTCACCCCCTGCAATTTATGGCAGTGGGAGCAGTCTCAATCATAGAATCATAGAATCATAGAAATCTAGAGTTGGAAGAGACCACACAGGCCATCCAGTCCAACCCCCTGCCATGCAGGAACACCCTCAAAGCACTCCCGACAGATGGCCATCAAGCCTCTGCTTAAAAACCTCCAAGGAAGGAGACTCCACTACACTCCAAGGCAGCAGATTCCACTGCCGGACAGCCCTGACTGTCAGGAAGTTCTTCCTGAGGTTCAGCTTGAATCCATTGCTCCTTGTCCTGGTCTCTGGAGCAGCAGAAAACAAGCCCTCTCCTTCCTCTACGAGGCATCCCTTCAAATATTTAAACATGGCTATCATGTCCCCTCTTAACCTTCTCTTCTGCAGACTAAACATACCCAGCTCTCTAAGTCTATCCTCATAGGGCATGGCCTCCAGGCCCCTCACCATTTTGGTCGCCCTCCTCTGGACTTGCTCCAGCTTGACCATGTCCTTCTTGAATTGGGGGTGACCAGAACTGGACACAGTATTCAAGATGGGGTCTAACCAAAGCAGAGTAGAGTGGTACCAGTACCTCCCTCGATCTAGACACCATACTCCTATTGATGCAGCCGAGAATTGCATTGGCTTTCTTGGCTGCTGCATCACACTGCTGACTCATGTTCAGCTTGTGGTCTATGAAGACTCCTAGATCCCTTTCACACGTACTGCTATCCAGCCACATGTCTCCCATCCCATATTTCTGTATTCCATTTTTTCTACCTAAGTGTAGGACCTTACACTTCTCTCTGTTGAATTTCATTTTCTTCGCCTTGGCCCAGCTCTCCAATCTATCCAGGTCATTTTGAATTTTGATCCTGTCCTCTGGCGTATTAGCAACCCCTCCCAATTTGGTATCATCTGCAAATTTGATGAGTATACCCTCTATTCCTTCATCCAAGTCATTGATAAAAATATTGAACAGCACTGGGCCCAGGACAGAACCCTGTGGCACCCCACTAGTCACCTCTTCAGGATGAAAAGCAACCATTCGTGATCACCCTTTGAGTTCGGTCGGTCAACCAATTACAAATCCAAATAACAGTAGCCCTGTCCAGCCCACATTTTACTAGCTTCTTTGCAAGAATGTCATGGGGAACTTTGTCGAAGGCCTTACTGAAATCGAGGTATGCTACATCCACAGCATTCCCTTCATCTATCAAGCTAGTAACTCTATCATAAAAAGAGATAAGATTAGTCTGGCATGACTTATTTTTGAGAAATCCATGTTGACTTCTTGTGATTACTGCGTTGCTTTCTAAATGATTAGAAACTGAGTGCTTAATGATCTGCTCCAGGATCTTTCCGGGTACTGATGTCAGGCTGACTGGGTGATAATTATTTGGGTCCTCTTTTTTTCCCTTCTTGAAGATGAGGATAATCTAACTTGCTCATTTGTGAACAAGTGACCAAGATCAGAAGTGGTACTCACAACAACCCCAGGGCATCCAGCAAATGAGTGACCAGTATCAGGACCACTCCAACTAACAGCAATTGCATCCAGAATCTGCTGCCGCCTGCCCTGGGATTGTTGATTTCTTCACTTTTCAATTGCACTGGTGTTAAATTTGCAAATCCTGAGCTTGCGAATAGCTCAGGCCCACTCTACAATCAATGTTGTTGTATATATATATATCTTATTGTAGTATGGATATCTGGAAGATACAGAGAGTCTTCCAAAGTTTTCATTTACTTTTCCCAAATGCATTATGTCAAGTGTTTCCATGGGTTCCAGGAGTTTGCTTCCTCAGATTCCTATGACTATTAACAAGTTTTGGTTAAACTGTCCATGTCTATGTCTTCATTCAATGCAGCCAGAGTGATACGGTGATGTAAGTGTTGGACTAGGACTTTGGGAGACCAGGGTTGTGATCCCTGCTCAGTCATAGACACCCACTGGGTCACTTTGGCGAAGTCATATTCTCTTAGAGAATGACAATGGGAAAACCACCTCTCAATGAATCTCACAAAAACCAAACTAAATTAAAACAATACAGAAACCCTTGGTCAGGGTTGTTATAAGTCAGAATTGACCTGAAGATGAATAACGATAACAAATACCTTCAATCAGTTCTTTAACTTGTTGTATTTAGTTTGCACTGTGATGTCTCAAATTTTTCTCCAACATCATCGGTACACTTCTGTTTCCTTTTCACAATCTACTGAATGCAGGGTTTTATGGAACACAGTTTGAATAGAAGATATACTGCACTTTCAAACTGCCATAGTTAATTGGAGGCCATTTCCACACTGGACTGTCATAGTGCTATTATTCCACTTTCAACATCCTATGGAATCCTGGGGTTTGCAGTTTAGGGAGGGGACAGTCTAGTGTGGAAATGGCCTGTGTCACATGTATCTAGACTGCCAACTTGCTGCCTGTCTCCTTGGATCTTTAACCTCATGTATTTGGCATCTGCTGGTGGATCACTTTTTAACACCCTTGAGGGAAGTGGGAATCCACCCCTTGATCAGTATCCTCTGAAGAGCTGGAAATTTCTAAGCAGTATCCCATTGGTATTAGCAGTATCCCATTAGTATTAGCTGATTATGCTGGCTGGTCTGATTAAAGATATAAGCCATGAACATCTGGAATGTTACAGTTGCCCACCTCAGTTCTAATGGGGCATGCATAGAGTCTGCCTGGGGATTCAAAACCTGGTTAGAGTCCTGGAGCAATATCACATTGGTATGCATGCCTCCTTAATTTCATTTGAACTTCTTTCAAAGTAAGCCTCATGGTTTCACTCTGATAATATGATGATGATGATGATGATGATGATGATGATGATGATGGAATGATACCTTGCTAGCTTGTGAATAAAAATAACATCTTTAAACTAATGTAATTTTCATATATAATTTCTCCCATAAGGGATCCTCCTTTTCTTCCTGAATGTGCTGAGTTTTTACAGCTCTAGACATGTATCATTTTCTTGACTGCTTAACTAATTTTTATCTACATTTGATTTGGTGGATATCTCTCTTCCCTTGCTCTTTTTATTCAAGGTTCTAAAGGTCGCCAGTTCCAATGTACATCAGTCTGATAGTAAGCACCAATGGGATTGTCCTGATGAATTAAGATCCCTATGATGGAGTTGCGCAAAACTGCCTGTGGGCAATTAGCTTCCCTTTCCCTTTTTTTCACACTAAAGCTTTAATCAGTGGACAGACATCAGCCCTAAATAAATTGAAAGAGGTCACTTAACCTCCAAAAGATCCTACTTTCAGATCCCAGCTTTCCTTCCAGACTGGAGTTTGGAGAATGAAAGAAAACAGTTAATCCACAGGGCCTTTTTAAGAAGCTTTAAGGAAGCTTTAAGGAGAAAGAGAGAGAGAGAGAGAGAAGTAGAAAAGAGAACAGAGGATTGTCATTTTCCCCAGTGCTCCTTGATCAAGGCTGCCCAAACAGCAAGGGCATGGTATGTGTGTGGGCATGTGCTCAAGCCACCAGTTGATCTCTCTCTCTCTCTCTCTCTCCCTTTCTCTCCTCACCCTCTCCTCACATCCCTCTCTTTCCTTCTCTCTCCCTCCCAAACATAGTAGCCCTAACTCCGTGTGCATGTGCTACTGTAGATAACCCTATCCTGGGGTCTACAATTTAATATTAAAAATATCTCCATGTGCTTAAGAAGTCCCCTGAATGAGCATGCAGGCAGGCATGGTCGAATGGCCGAAAACAGGAAAAACCCGGTCAGGCCAGTAAATTCATAGTCATACAGCCCCAGGAGACCTCCAGACATGTAAAACTTAAAATACAAAAAGGGTCCTCAGCCCCGAGGAGCCAGTTTGAAGGGATTAACGCATCTGACAAACAGCCCATCAAGCAAGGATGATTTGAATATAGCCGAGGCTTTGACAACCCCGGCAAATTCAATCATGCAAAGAATGCTGACATTTTGGAGCTGTGTTCTAGCTTCTTCACCTATTGTTCTCCCTGGGAAAGGATGTACCTTTTCCCCCATAAATAGACCCAGTTTTTGAGCGGTTCTTTGGATTGTTCCCGTCTTCTCAGCAGACCGTCACTCCGTCCGTCGAGCTATCTTCTCAGCCCTCCACGTGCTGAGTCTCATCTCTCTCTCCACTGCTGTCTCAGACCTCCGGACTTCAGGACCAGGTGCAGCATTCCCCAGCTGTAACCCTCCAAAGCCCCCTATCCAATTTCCTCTCTTTTTATTTCTCGCTAGGTCTTGAGTGAGTGAGTGCGTAACAGCGTATGTGCGAAAGTCTTTATTTTTAATAAAATCATTTATTCGACAATTTGGTGTGGTTTTTGGCTTGACCTGACCCCATAAAAATTGGGTGAAATATCTCGCTAGGTTACCCTGCCTCTCGCATTGCTATTGCTTGTGCTCTGGCTAATTTCCATTCCCCATCGTGTGGAGCACATTGAGGTGTCCCCCAAGGGACCCCTGAAATCAGGGTAACACATGCACACATAACTGTTTGGTAATGTATTGCTGCAGCCAAGTTTCTAGAGCCAAGCACATGCTATCAGCTGGTGAGTGGAGGGTCAATTCAGGCAGTGGCGCATGTAGGTATGACAATGCTTTTAACACAAACCTCAAATGTGGAAATTAAGCTGTCATCAGTTTTCTTCATGATAGGACAAGCATTTCCTGCTAAACTGTTATCAAAATGTTGTGGCAGCATCCATACCAGAATATTCAACAGTGTTAATCAATAACCAGAGTTGTAAAGTTTGTCACATGCTACAGCATCCTTCTATAAAAACTGATGAAAAGATATTTGTCTGCTATTTTTATCTATTTGCCTGCTATTTACTGTTGATATAAAACAGAACCATTGAAGGAACAGTGCACTGTGACTTTTGAATTTAATTTAATTTTTGCATAAATTGATAGTAAACACAGTCAAAATGGTATTTTTTAAATTATTATTAGGACCAAATGTTCCAGACATGTTTTTACAATATACAGCTAACTGCCCAAATATGTCAGTCTTTCCTTAAAAACAAAATATTTTGGATTTTAAAATTTGTAATAATTAAGGATCAGTATGCCAAAAGGAGCATTACATAAGGGTACATTTCAGCCCAGAAGAAAACAACTTTTAAAAAATAATGAGCTTCAGCCCACAGCCCTCTCTCAGACAAACTCCCACTGAAGTAAAGGGCAACACAGGATTACATCTTAGTCATTAAAAATTAAATATTCAAGAACTGAGAGAAGGAGAAGAAATGAAAGATTCAGCCATCTGTATAGCTTGCAATCAACAACAGACAGCCAAGAAATATGTAGAGGAAAGGGGTGTGTGTGAGAGAGAGAGAGAGAGAGAGAGAGAGAGAATGATGCCATTGGTGAATATGTTTATGTGTCTGCTTCAGAGTCTGGGCAAGTTATTTATTTTATTTTTTTGAACTATAACTCCAGAATCCTCCACCAGCAAAGCCGATGTATCCTGAGCAGATTTACATGTTCTCTTCAATTTTGGTCCCATGTGCTAATGCAGAGAAAATTCTAAAAGTTTTGTTCTGGCCCAATGCATTGAGTGTTTTAGGTCTCATTGCTCCATATATCATTAGAGGAATTACTTCTCTAAGAGCCAGCTGCAAGTAAGATAATAGCATCTCATAACAGTTGTGCTATGGTTTAGAGACTGTAAAAAATTCAGTTAGAAATCCCATACTTTGGGAGAGATGGAAAAGGATTATATTTCAGACTTTCACATTTGTATGATGTTGATCTAAAACAATACCTTAACACAGAAACCAGGACCCCATCATCCTTTCTTTTCTGGTGTAATATGGCCAAAATCACTGGTAAAGTCAAAATAATTAATCAATACTCACTCTCTGAAAAATTATATTCATATCCATGGATGTATGTGTATATACACATGCTACGCAGCTAGTGTAATATATGAGAATATCTATACTACACAGCACAGTCTCAGGAATATTGAGTTGTATAGTTTGGTGACATGCTTAGAATTTATTGCTAGAGAGCTCTAGTGCTCTGATTCAAGGAATTGGACTAAGAGCTCTCCAGAACAGAACTCTAAGTACAGCACCAAGCTCAGGATTCCATAGGATGGACTCACAGCAGTTAAAGTCTTATTGAACTTCAATAACTGTGTAGACTAGGTATATTTTGTATGTTAAGTTACAATTTAAAACAAAAAATCAAAACAGCCATCTGATCAGATTCCATGCTTGTGTACAAATGATATAAAATTATCCAAATAATATGTAAAATAATAAAAACAGTGTTGCATTATGTGGATGCATAATGGACTCCTTGCTCCACAAATTTCTCACAGCTCTTGTGTGTTATTCACGCTTGTTGTCGTGAGGTGAAGGTGCCTACAGCATGTTTACTGCATATCATATAAACCCCATGCCTTGTGTAAAAGTCGCTCTGTTCTTTTCTCTTTGCACTCTGTTGCTGATCTGCCATGATGTTCGGCAGAATAGATTTTGTTTCTGTAACTTAGGCTGTTTTGAGATTCTTTTTTACTAATAAACGTAGTCAATCTGCTAGTATGACCTCAGCAGTGTTTTGTTACTTGCTCCGTGAAGCAGGCAGGAAGTCTAAAGCAAGCAGGAGTTTTTATTTCTTTTTATCAGCAGGAGTTTCTAGACTCCTGTTTTGCAACAAACAGCATCTTTGGCATTCAGAGAGGCAGAAAACTAAAAGGCAGTCATGCATTTAAGCCTTTTATTCCAAGTCTCAAGTCAAGTCTCAAGTCCTTGAAGATACTTTCAAGTCAAGTCTCAAGTCAAGTCTCAAGTCTGGAAGCCAACTTTATATCCCAACCAAAATTCCAGAATTATTGGATAGAGTGAAATAAATTCGGTTTTAACAATTTAAGCAGAGTTGGCATTCCACACTTGCATTTACAGCTTCAGAAGTGGGGAATAGGATCCTATCTTACTTCCCATTACTGAAGATTCAAAAGCTTTAGAAGGAATGATCCTTCTTCCTCAAGCCCATTGCCCAACACATTTGCTGTTCCCCTCTGAGAAATGCACCCACACTTTGGGCTTGGGACAGATTGTCATGTGACCAGTAGGCAAAAAGAGCTGGAAGTGTTTTTCAAGGTAGTAAGGTTTCTGGATGAATGTGTTATGCTACTGAACCAAGGGCATCAGGTCAGTCATTAAAAATATACAAGTCTGGAGTCGAGTCAGTGCATCATTTACGGCCGAGTCAAGTCCGAGTCAAGTCACTGAAGTGACTTATGTCCAATTTGAGCCCAAGTCTATAGACTCAAGCCTACATCATTGCTAAAAGGCAATTTGAGATAACATAAAGGCTAATATTCAATATAGTAATTTATTTAACTTGTGCAAAACAAATATTTAACAGTGCATTTTACAGCTAAAAGGATGAGGAAAACAAGTGGTTTCTGTAGGCTTGGTGGAAGAGACAGAACAAGATAAGCTTCGGTGTTTTTGGTAAAAGTTGGTGGTTTGGGTGAGCTGTTAAAGAGTTTCTCACAAGCTAAAGCTCAGAATGAGTTTAAAATGTTCAGAGCAAAAGGAAAAACAAGGAAATGTATTGCTGAAGTTCCAATAAGGATGAAATATCAATAAGGGACAGAGACAAAGCAGAAATACTCAACACTTACTTTGTTTCAGTATACCCTCAAAAGAAAAAAAAATCTGATTCAAATAAAACAATTCAAATTCAGTAAGAGGGACAATTCAGATTCAATAAGAGGGCAGCAGCCCAGAATAGGCAAAAATGTAGTCCAGGAATACCTAGCTACCCTAAATGAATTGAAGCCTCCGGAGCCAGTTGATCTGACTCCAAAGACACTATAGAAATTTGCAGACATAGCCTCAGAGTCTCTATCAATAACATCCAAAAATTCTTGGAGATCAAGAGAGGTCCAGGAAAGGTGGAGGAGGGCAATTGTTGTTCCCATCTTCTAAAAGGGGTGAAAAAGATTTATGAGTCTTAGGCCACTTCCACATGGGGTTTTTAACACGGGGCAGAGCATCCTCCAGGGAGGACGTCTGCACCTGGGAGTGGACTGGGTCGGACCTACTTAATGTAGATTCGCACCCCAGCCCACTCCAGAATGACCCCAAGTGGCCATCCAGCATGATTTTGAAAGACCGCTAAAAACAGGTCTTTCAAAAGCATGGAGAGTGCCACTGCAAGCCTGCTCCCTTATGCAGATTTGCAGGCTCGCATTGGTGCGAGCCTGTGATCTGCCGGAAGAAGGCTTTAGGCTGGTGAGCTTCAGCGGTTGGTTGAGACCCTAGACCAACCAGAAGCTGCCATTTTCATTCCCGGAGCAATGCAGAGCGGCAGCCACACGCTGCTCCGGAGAAGCATGGACCGGACCGGGGAGCCCAAAAGTCCAGTGAGTAGCGTCATGGGGTGATTCCCTCACCCTGTGCGGAAATGGCCTTAGTAGATTACAAGTTAAACACGAATCAACAGCAATATGGCAGGCAAAAATATCAGTGTAGAACTAGGCTGCATCAACAAGAGTATAGTGCTTAGATCAAGGGTAGCAGTAGTGCCATTCTTTTCTCCTTTGGAATACTGTATCCATTGCTGGGCACCACAGTTCAGGAACTGATAACCTGGAACACACTCAGATTTACAAAGATTATAAAAAATTTGAAAACCAAGCCTTCTGAGGATTGGCTTAGGGTGCTGCATAAGTTTAACTTGGAGAAGGGAATATAGAGAAGAGAAGAGAAGAGAAGAGAAGAGAAGAGAAGAGAAGAGAAGAGAAGAGAATTTATATCATAGCCATCCTTAAAGGGTTGTAATGTAGAGGAGCCAGCAGTAGTAGGGAGGTGTAGCTCCTGTCAAAAGTGATTTATGACCCTCAGATTTGATTGATTTACGACCTGTCAGATTTGATTGATTTATGACCTGTCAAAAGTGATTGATTTATGACCTGTCAAGAAATGACTGACACCTATCAATCTCCCTCCCCCGGAAGTACTAGGGCGGGACATCCGGAAGGGCCGTACCCCTGCCCACCCACGTGGTCCAAGCCGTCCAATGGGGTGATTTCTAAACTGGGTTCCCATGGGGCCCCAGCGGAGCCACGTGACCCCCTCAGATCCACGCCGGCCAATCACAGGCGACTTCCGACTCGCGCTGCCATTGGTCCAGCGGGGCCGTGTGACCCCTCGAATAGCCCGCCCCACCGCCCTCGACCAATAGGGACGGATCTGGACCCCTCAGAAGCACGTGTGTCAAACCGGCCAATAGGAGGGCGCCCTTGGAGAGATATATCGTGGGGAGAGAAGCGGCCATTGTTGCATGCCCGGACAAGTCCTGCGGAGACAACATGGAGGGTACTCCCTATAGGCAAGGGAATGTGAGAGGCCCCTCCCCAAGGTATGATGGTCCTGTGGGCTTTTCTATGCCTCTTGCACCTTTGAATATTAACCTAGAAGACCGTCGCCATTGAATGACCCTGAAAACGCACGCGGTCCTGCGCGCTATACTTGGCCTCTTTCGCCTTTCGATATTCAACCTAGAAGGCAGTTGACATTTGATGACCCTGAAAACGCACGCTCCACGGTCTGGAGTATGGATACTGCTGACCAAGACCCATTTCTTGAATGCGATTGCCGTTGTAATTTAAAAAGAGTTATCCAGAGGATAGGGGAGAAGGGAATTCCCAATACCCCATGGAGCCCAGATGAAGTGGATGGTGTAGCCACTCAGACTGAAGAGGCGATGGAGGTGGGAGACCCCGAGCCAACTCTACCTACGCTGGTTGAAGAGGAGATGAATGGAAGCATGGAAATTGATTCAGGCTATGAGAGCTCAAAGGTAAGAGTTCTTTATTATTTTATTTTTAGTATTGATGGGTGGGTTACCAACTGCCAAGAAGAAAGGGGAATAAGTTGTTTTCTCAAAGCCACCCTCACCAAATATGTATCTATAGTATTTCTCTCCCCTTGTTTTCCACACAGGAAGACCTGGACGCTGATATTGCTGAGAAACAACCTGACAAGAGCTGTGTGACTGTAAATGTTCCACCGACTCCTGAGGAGTGAACATGTATTTCTTGTCTTTCTAGCAATAAAAATGGTTTGTATTATGCCTGCGTGTTCATACTTATTTAGCTGGGAAAATGGCAGGGCATGAAAAAATCCTAAGGGATATATATTATTCACCAGGGGAAGTTGGGAGCTTTGGCGGAGTGAACCCCCTCTTTCAGGAAGCCAAAAAACAGAACCAAAAACTAAGGAGAGGGGAGGTTACCCAATGGCTTTCTGGGCAAGATGCTTATACACTACACAGACCAGCAAAAACTCATTTTAAGAGAAACAAGATTATTGTATCTAAAGTGGATTCTCAGTGGCAGGCTGATCTAGTTGACATGCATCATTTTTCTAAATACAACAAAGGATATAAGTATATTTTAACAGTCATAGATATTCTATCTAAATACGCCTGGGCTTTAGCTTTAAAGGAGAAAACTGGTAGACAAGTGTCCAAAGCCTTTAACACCATTTTCACACAAGATGGAAGAAAACCTGACAAATTACAGACTGATCGTGGCCGGGAATTTCTAAATAAGGCTGTAAGTGGTCTATTAAAAAAGCATGGGGTTCATCATTTTGTTACCAATAATGAAGTCAAGGCAGGGGTTGTGGAACGATTTAATAGAACTTTAAAAACAAAAATGTGGAGGTATTTCACGGCTAATAATACTTTTACCTATATTGATGTGCTTCCCCTGTTTATAAAAAGTTATAATCAAAGTTTTCACACTGAACAATCAAAGCGAGGCCTGCAGATGTTAATGAGTCCAATTCTCTAGCAGTGTGGAAAACAGTATATGGAAAGACTATCCAAACAAAAAAGGAGCTTCCGTCACTAAGAAAAGGAGATCATGTGAGGATTTCTAAAAGCAAGGGTGTTTTTGCCAAGGGCTATGAACAGAACTTCACTACAGAAGTATTTATTGTGGACCAAGTCATCAGAAGTACAAATAGACCAGTGTTCCTGCTAAAAGATTATCACGGGGAGGACATAGTTGGGAGCTTTTATCCTGAAGAGTTACAGAAGGTTAATGCAAAACAGGACCAAGTGTACAGGATTGAAAGATCCTAGCCACTAAAGGGCGGGGTAAGAGAAAGCAGCACCTAGTGAAATGGTTAGGCTGGCCTAGCAAGTTCAACAGTTGGGTGCTTGCTTCTGAAGTTGGTGAACCTGTGTAGAAACCTGGGAAAGAAAAATGGGGAAAACGGATTTTATGTCACACTCCCCAGCAATGCCTGTGCAACAGTTTTTCCACAGAATACAACTTCAAGCTTTACTATCTCTTTAGCGAGGCCCCTGGAACTTCCTGGGGCCTGGGAAGTAGGTTTAGCTGAAATACAGTATCCACGCACTTGGAATACTATCAATTCTGAGACCAAATTTGTGATTGCAAGTGAGAAGAAGACATGGCCCTTCAACCTGCAACGTGGCTATTATTCCAGTGTTCCTGAACTGTTGGAAAACATGAACAACCTGATAACAGCGGACCGTGACCCCCCTGAAGTGCTTCTACATTACGATCCAGTGACCAGAAAGGTTAGGCTTAAATCAAACGGGCCATACAAAATCCTAACTGGAGGAAGACTAGCCCACATATTAGGATTACCTCACAATCAGCACGCCAAAAATCCACCCTTCGCAGCAGACATCACTGGGGGTTTCAACACCTTATATATTTACACAGATATTGTGGAACATCAGGTAGTTGGGGACTTCTATGTGCCTTTGCTGCGTTGCGTGCCTGTGCAGGGGCAGAACAACGAATGTGTCAATATTGGTTATGACAAACCTCACTACATCCCTGTAAGTAAGCATCACATAGACACCATCACCATAGAGATAAAGACAGACCAGAACCAAAAAGTGCCATTTCGCTTTGGTAAGGTGCTTGTGAAGCTACACTTCCGTCCCAGGAGAATACTGAACCTTTAAAGATGGTGATCCTGAAACCCTATGGTGACCCGGCCCTTTATAGAGATTATTACAGGGCCCAGACAGGAAATGGGCTTCCTGGGTATCAGGGGATCCCTGTTATGTATGGGTCTGGGCTTGGTGGGATTTTCAGAAGCCTTTTCAGAAAAGCAGTTCCACTTTTGAGAAGAGGCCTGACCATCATTAAACCCCACGTTAAAACTGCTGTTCATAATATTGCTAAAGATGTGGCCGGTGAAGTGACTCAGGCAGTTATAAATAAAATGAACCCCACACCTCCACAAGAAGGATCAGGCCTGATGTATGTTCAACGGAGGAAGGGTAA
The DNA here is from genome assembly GCA_948474755.1 of Ctenosaura bakeri. Classification (NCBI taxonomy): domain Eukaryota; kingdom Metazoa; phylum Chordata; class Lepidosauria; order Squamata; family Iguanidae; genus Ctenosaura; species Ctenosaura bakeri. Next base: position 49,657 of record CAOLHI010004510.1, on the reverse strand, counting down.
AAAAAGAAAAGCATCACGGGTGAGGTTAATAGGTCCTCCTCGAGCCCTTAAAAGGAAGCGCGTGGGAAGAAAGAAAACTCAGAACCGGAGAGCCGTAAGAAAGAGGAGGAGCAGGCAGCGGCGGAAACCAGTTGGGGCAGATATATTTTAAACACAATCATGGCTTTTATCCACAGTGGCTCTGAAGAATGCACAAAATCTGAGTTAGACCTATTTACTATTGGGCCCACACAGACAAGTATCGAGAGAAGTTTGTATATTGAGGTGCCCCCACTGACAGCTCTGTCAGAATCTGCACCGCTAGATTTTTTTATAGCAGGAAGTGGCGAAGACTATATAGACCTTAATGATTCTCTCCTTTATATTTCTCTTAAAATTGTTAAGGAAGATAATACAAACATTCCCCGAGATGCTGAAGTAGGGCTTGTGAATTATCCAATAGCCTCTATCTTTAGCCAGCTGGATGTGACTTTGGGGGATCGTCTCATCAGCCAGAGCAACAACTGCTATCCTTACAGAGCCTTCATTGAATCTCTGCTGAACTACAGCGAAGACACCCTTGCAAGCCAATTTTCTGCAGGATTATTTTACAAAGATACGGCTGGAGAACATGAATCGGCAGATCTGGAAGGGAATAATCAGGGTTTTATTAAAAGAGCAAACCTGACAGCTGAAAGTCGAAAGGTAGATCTGCTGGGGCATCTCCACACCGACCTGTTTTTCCAAGAAAAATTGCTGCTAAATGGAGTTGACGTGAAAATTAAACTTACCCGCAACAAAGATGCTTTCATCTTAATGACTGATGAAGCAAACAGCCAGTACAAAGTACAAATTTTATCAGCTTCCCTTTTTGTGAAGAAGGTGAGAGTGGCACCAGGAGTCCGGCTAGGTCATGCAGAAGCTCTACTGACATGCAATGCTAAATACCCTGTGGACCGTGTAAGCATGAAAGTGTTCAGCATCCCGAGAGGAAGCCGTGTCTCCAATCAGGAAAATCTCTTTTTGGGCCAATTACCCAAACAGGTGGTTATAGGTCTGGTCGATAATGATGCCTTCAGTGGAGTTTACAACAAAAACCCTTTTAACTTTAAACATTATCACATCAATTTTGCGGCCTTATACTTGGATGGAGAGCAGATCCCAACAAAACCATTTCAACCCAATTTTGAAGATGGAAACTGTGTCAGAGAATACATGAGTTTGGTGCAGATTGCTGGCAAGCGTATGAAAGACCGGTCTCTTTTAGTCAACCGTGAGGAATATGCGAGAGGTTATACCCTTTTTGCATTTGACCTTACTCCAGATCAGGAAGGCGGGGATCACTATTCTTTGATCAAAACTGGAAACCTAAGAGTGGAATTCCGATTTGCCAGGCCCTTGCCCACTACAGTAAATATGATCGTATATGCTGTCTTCGACAATGTGATAGAGATAAATCACAGGAGAAATGTCCTTTTTGACTATATGTAAGATGGACAGCCTGCAATTAAGCCGCATCCTTTCTTCAAATCCGTACACGCGGAAGCTATTCTATGGAGTCTTCCCTTGTGACATGCTCCCTAGAGAGAAGCTGCTACAAAGGCCTATTTGCCTAGTCATCAACACCCACCCTCACAATCTCCCTGGAGAACACTGGCTAGCTATCTACTTAACAGAAGAAAAGTCTGGTGAATTTTTTGACTCCTATGGACACCCTCCAGATCACCCTCTCTTTCCTAAAACCATCATGACATTTTTAAGAAAAAATGCCAGCAAAACCATGTTTCAACCCAGACAGGTGCAAGACCCAGACTCTGTGGTTTGTGGATACCATTGTGTGTTTTTTCTGCAGCACCGCTGTAAAGGACTGACATTTAAAAATATTCAAGACTTATATTCTCATGATCTGCAAAGAAACGATGAAATGGTGGTAGATTATGTAAAAACAAAGAGAAACATGTCCAGGCATGTATCAAACATGCCCAGGCTTGTCCCAAACATGTTTCAACCTGCCCAGGGGTGTACAACATGCAGTGCTTTTCACAGGCAATCTTCCCAATAAACATACCCTCTAGGAAGGGTTTTTAAAAGGAATTTCTTGTGTATGTGTGGTTTTTTTTTTTATCGCAAAGCAAGAGTCATAGACGGCAAAATATATTTTAATTATTATTTATTTATGTTTCTGAAAAACATCAGCAGAATCATAAGTGGAGCCATGTAGGAGTACTAGTCTGTCTCTGTTTTTTCAAAGTCCTGCGGGAGAGGTAGGGTGTGCGAATCAGCCGCGGCGTGGATGCATTTGGATTCTTTAGGTTGTCCAAAACTTCTCTGTTGGTAGGATTCCCCACTACAGACGATGGAACATTTAGTTCTGCCATGGCCCTCATAAAAACATCCCAACCTGTTGGAGTGTGTTTGGCTGGTAAGGCGTGTGTCTGAGTAATACCCTTGACCAAATCCAGCATATTTGAGCCCATTACCGGTTCCCCTTTATACACAAATGATCCTTTGTCATCCCATGAAGAAATACTCTGGTTTTGCTTCATTTTCTTTAACAACACCTTTGCTGCATTCTTGTATCTAGCAGGCAGGCTTTCCAGAACTTCTTGAAAGAGCGGCTCAAAGGAGCTTTCCAAAACATTTTGAGATGCCTGCTGCGGCTGAGGTAGAATCAGGTTTAGGCTTTCCACATCTTGAGATGACTGCCGTGGATGAGGTAGAATCAGGTTTAGGCCTTCCTTTTGTTTCCTTCCGCCTGACATGTGTTAAATACTTTTGAAGCAAAGCCTCGTATTGTTTAGCTTTTTCATATTCTGTTAAGTCAGTCCTCTGAAGAATCCTCTGCATCTCAGCATCCAGGGTATAAATGGCCTTAGTTCTGATGTTCTCCTCCTTAGGAAATGACCCCTTTAGTTGCTCTAGCTGATGGCTAGGGACCAAATACATCTTTTCTGCATGTTCCATCAGTGATTGGCTAAAGACTCGTTATTAAGGGAACAGCAAAACTTAACAAGGGTCCAAGAAAACCCCCAGACTGCTTCACCAAGTACTTTTTTCTTCTCAGAGAGACTCTCCTGTTACCCAGTGTTTTTATTAGATGGCGCTTCTTTTTCAATACACGTACCTGGTGGGGAGATAGAGGAATGTTGCCTTTTAAAGTATTGAGAGCTATTTCTGAAATGGCTGCCACCAGGTCATCTGAAGCTGTGCATAAAAAGGCTTTCCTTCTGGGATGGGGGCATCTTAATGAGCAGTTTTAAGAGAGATAGGTTTCTTTCTACACACCCAGACATGTTGACCTGAAGGGGATGCGGAAGCTATAGTTGGAAAGGAGTTAAAGGGGAGCCCTTTTGTAAGCAGCTTGACCCTTCTTCACAGTGTATACTGTAGGCCAGTCTGGAGGGAAAAGGCCGGTTCGTAACCTATAAGATTCTGGTGTAGTAGCCTGTAAATCTATGACAAGGTAGCCATATGCCTTGCTCGTAGCATCAGCAAATGCTTCCATGAAAAACTTAGTATTTCCTGGGTACATTTGACGAGCCAACGTAGCAATTTGTAATTTATCCCTTGGGTTTTTAAACAGCACCATGTATTTTGCGTTTAAGCTGATGGTGCGGATGCTTTTTCCCTTGCAGAAAATATTCTGTGTGATGAAAAAAACACTCAGATTCCGGTGGTGTACATACTGGGTAAAGGCTTTTTCAACTTCACTATTATCAGAGGCAGACAGCATCAAATCGTCTATCACCAAGAAGTTTATTTTATTGAGGGGTAACAAATCTTCATTATCAAGTTTATCAGGCAAACCCTCTACAAACTGAATAAAGGGATATTTAGATAGAAGTTCTTTGTACAATGGTTGCCAACAGCTATAGCACCACAGAATATTCTCAGGTAACACAGAAAACATACTACGAGCATTATCCAGCATATTTTTTACAAAAACAGTTTTCCCACAGTTGCTTGGTCCTGCTAGAATGGCTGAAAAGGGATGTTGCCAGCGTGTATCCATATTCAATAACCATAAGGGAGAGTCTTAAACCCTTCAGTAATGACCCTCTTGTCATAAACCACCCTTTGAGTTTTCCTAAGCTCTTTTGTATGGATAGTCCATTGACGCTTATTTCTTACAATACCTGGCTGCTGCACAATTATCTCATGAGTGCCTTCTCTGTTTCTGTCTGAGACGTAGTCAAACACCAGATCTTTAAGACTGTCAAAATTAATTTTTTCACAGTTAGCAACATTCAGGGTAATCCCTTTGACCTTCATGCAAGCTGTACCACCAGAAAGCTTGTACCCATACGTTTTAGGGCCTGCTGACACATACTCTGTGATATATTGATCTGGAGGGACTTCGCTGGTGAGGTCCCCTAAGTAATCTCCTAAAGGAGGGTTCCATTCTCCCTCCCTACTCACAAATATCACACTGTCTGTATCGTGGTACAGAATTCTGTCTTGAAGCTTATCTAACAATTGGTAGAGTTCAAGGCGAGCGTAAGCTGTGGTAAAGCAAGCTATGAACTCATTCTTTCTACCTGAGGTTGTAATGCGGTCCTCAGAACGTTTCCACGACACGCACACAGCCTCCTCATCAATAAATTCAAACATTGAAACTTTGTAAGTGTCAGAAAATAAAAGGTGGAAGAACTCATCAGGATCCCTCACCACTTGTGTGTTAGTCAGGTTCGTTCTCTGCCCAAATTTTCCCCACAATGAATTTAAAAACAGTTTGGCAATTTGTCTCTTTGCAGGGTTCACAGCAATTTCTTCCTTGCGCAAAAGCACCCCCTCCTTTTCATGAAAATCATTTATATATTTATCTTTATCTTCTTCACTGACACACCAGTGGGGGTACCCTGAAGCCTCCTGTTTCTGGCGCAGATGTAATTTAATATACTGTTCAAATAAGGAGCTGTTCCTGTTTTGAAAATGCCACACTTCATAGATTTTCATCACTTTGTAACCCTTTTCTATAGCCACTTTCAGTTCAACAGTACACCAGGTTCCCACCAAGGCCCTCTCCTCATCTGTGTGATTGCAGGGGTCCAACTGGCGGTATTCTGCACAAGTTGCACAGAGCACAAACATCAGTTTGCCACCGACTTTACTAGGAAGAACAGGGAAAAACAGCCCACGAGGGGCAGTATTTTAAGCTTGGCGAAGCCAAAGTACTCTGAGAGTGGTTGAAACTTCTCATAGATGATTTTGGGGTGGCCAAGAGGATAGTCTTTTGTTTTGTTGACAAAGGGGTACAGGCTGGTAAAATCATAATATTTTATCTCCTCACCCTCTTTAGGCTCTCATTTAAAGAGAATTGCCCCACACACAGCTGAAAGAATATCAAACTGTTGTATCAACATTATGCAGCATATAAGTCAATATGTTGCTACACAGAATCAATGATTATTTAAGCTAAAAAGGTTAAGCATCATGTTGTAAAGCATTAGAAAAAACTTTTAAAAAAGTGTAACTCCAATTCTGTTCAATGAAAATTAATTAAAAGGAGAAATTACCAACTTCATTGGAGGGAGAAGGCCAAAGACATTTAATGCAAGAGTACAGAACAGTTTGGTTCCTTCCCCACCCCTTAACTGCAAATTAGTTTTATTGGTTTCATACTATTTGCAAAATCAACACAGATTATAGGAGCATACAATCAAAGCAAACTTATTTCAGCATTGTTCAAATTCAAAGTTGTCCTGTCTTTAAGCTCTAAAAAATTCTGACACACAAAAGAACACCTTGTTTTTCCACAGCACCTTTTAGATACCGGTTTATACTCACTGATAAAAGGGGCTGATGCACATATCTTTAAAAAGCAAAGTCCTAAACCTGTATTTAGCATGCAGCGCGTGAACTCGTCTTTCCAAAGGAAATTTCAATTCATATTCAGCCCCTCCACCTTTGCCAGCCAACTCAGCTATGGCCAGTGTTCCTCTAACTCTCTCTCTCAACATTTTGAAAATAGATGTCCTACAACTTAACTAGCTTTACAAATATGCATCCTCATTCAAAGCCCCATACAGCTTGGTAAGCAGGAAATATCCCATCGTTTCAATGTCATGAAATACATAGCACACAGAATAACCACTGCAGCACTTGAAAACAGGGATACACAGAAGCATGCATAATGGAATCCATGATCAGGACTTCACTGAACTACTTAAGGTAGCGTTTAAACATAAACTTCAGAAGCAACTCAAAATAGTATTATGCCTGTTGTCTAGTTCATAAGAATTTTCACTAACAGTTACAATTAAGCCTTCTAACACATAGGACTACCCTGTGCAATTATTTTGTGTCCCAATAAGGCTCTCATTTAAAGAGAATTGCCCCACACACAGACAGAGAAAGCATGAATGAAATGGAAGAGAGAGAGAGAGAGAGAGGGAAAATTACACACAGGCTATAACAATATGAACATACTTACCTATCTCATAAATGAAAATTATCCTGGGTGGCAGAACAGGTTCTGTTGAGCATTGCCTTAAAGTTTAAAGTACTACTAGACAACCATTTGGGGTCTTTAGGCCTTTTGACGTCAATTGTTTTCCTGTTTTTCAAACCTATATGTCATGTTTACTTTTCTTTGGTTTATCTTTTCTCTTGCACAGACCATACATCGCAAAGCCTCACACGCACTTAGGAAACTATCCTACATGGGAATGGGAATAAGCAAAAATTTTCACACAGTAAAAGGAAGCTTCTTATAACCATTAGGATTGATGAACTGTCAATATGTTGGTTGAATCCACAGTTTTAGCCAGGAAGTTCTCGTCTTGTTTTCCTGTTTTTCAAAACCACAAAAGGGGGGGCCTGATGGATCCTTTGCTTGGTCAGGACTAGTGCAAACATTTTATTCCTACTCAGGATTTGGAAAAAGACAAAACAACAGTTGATTCTCTTTTATTCAACACTTTTATTTTACAGAGGTTAAAGCAGGTTTATTTTTATTCAACGGTTAGGAACCATTTATAAGGTCTCTTTTTAATTACAGTTTGGACATAATCTATATATTCTTTGTCAGTAGGCTTCAGCAGATTTTTGAGACATTGATAGGATTTTTCAGCTCTCATCATGGTGGTTAGAGTATTTAAGATCTGATTCACGTTTGCTTGTTTTAATTCAAGAAGATTTAAGGAATATCCTAGTATGATGATTTCTTGAAATAAATTTGCAAAGCTTATTTTACTGCATATTTTCCTCAAATGTTTAGATACGATTTTTTTATTCCACATTAGACAGGTGTGTGACTGCTGACCCTCAGATTTTTCTTGACAACCCCAGCATTTCCTCTCTAGATATTCATCAAGGACTTTATTTATAATCACATAAAGGATGACTCTTGTCAAAGATTTCATTGCTCTCCATCTTTTCTTTGATGAAATGGGTGCGGCTTCCAGGCCCAAGATCCTTTGCATTCTGACATGTGCAGGTTGTGTGGCCACCAGCTCTACAGAGTCCTAAAATTCAACAGGAAGAGTTTTAAAATATGGCCCATACAATATGTCTCACCTACTGACCCCCATATATGTTCACAAACCTGTATTTCTCCTATGGCTGCCAGCTTCAGCAAGGTTGTTGTGCATGGCTCCTGGGCATTCCTTTCAGCAACTTGTACCTCACCACAGCTTGTCCCAGGTTCCTGAAAATTGAGAACAATGATTATTAGTTTCTGGTCTCCCCAAGGTAGCCCCGAACTCTCCAGATATGTTTCCCCTTTTACCTGCGCTACAGCATTCTCTACTGAGAGAGAGTCTAACATAGTGTGCCACATTTGGGACTCTTCCTCTGGAGGACAATTCTCTTTATCTGCATCCATACTGCATTGCTGAGGGGTGGTTGGCGCCTCCATGTTGTCTCCGCAGGACTTGTCCGGGCATGCAACAATGGCCGCTTCTCTCCCCACGATATATCTCTCCAAGGGCGCCCTCCTATTGGCCGGTTTGACACACGTGCTTCTGAGGGGTCCAGATCCGTCCCTATTGGTCGAGGGCGGTGGGGCGGGCTATTCGAGGGGTCACACGGCCCCACTGGACCAATGGCAGCACGAGTCGGAAGTCGCCTGTGATTGGCCGGCGTGGATCTGAGGGGGTCACGTGGCTCCGCTGGGGCCCCATGGGAACCCAGTTTAGAAATCACCCCATTGGACGGCTTGGACCACGTGGGTGGGCAGGGGACGGCCCCTTCCGGATGTCCCGCCCTAGTACTTCCGGGGGAGGGAGATTGATAGGTGTCAGTCATTTCTTGACAGGTCATAAATCAATCACTTTTGACAGGTCATAAATCAATCAAATCTGACAGGTCGTAAATCAATCAAATCTGAGGGTCATAAATCACTTTTGACAGGAGCTACACCTCCCTACTACTGCCAGCTTATTTTTTAGGTTTGTGTTTTTTGTTTTCAGAAACTAGGATAAAAAAAATATAAAACTGACTCCTTTGCCACTCACTGGGGGAATGTGGGATTGCATTACAGTGGGGAGCAACTAAATAACTACAGAAAAAATGCATTCTTCAACAGAATGGATGGATCATTCCTCTAGCAGTTCCTTTATCCAAAAGGTAAAATGTTAAATACCTGTGTAAAGAAAGAGCAGTGATTGAAGGAGTCTTGTTAAAAAAAAAATAGTCACGATGTGTCATTCCATTATATTTTCAAACCTAAATGGCCAGGAAAAAATATGCTTTTGAAAAAATCTTTGGACTTTTCTTTTTAAGAATGCAGCAGACTCAAACATTACTAATGGTAGCCCAAGCCAATGTGGAGCAATCGAGTCAGGGAGGGAAGCACTGGATGAAATTGTTTCTCTTGAAATTACTGGGTCAATTGCATGAATTTCTGATTGAATCGTGCCTCTCTCCCAGCCTTAATGTAGACTGATCTCTCTCTTGAGAACTGCCATATGATGCCACAGGAAAATGAATGAATCCATCAGATAAGATTGCCAAATGGTTTAATATTATCACCTAAAGAAGATGAATATGAATTCAAAACTTTCTCTCATTTCAAAGCTTTTCATTCAAAGGAAATTCAAATCAACTGACAAGTATTGTAATAATTTATCTGTTGCTGGAGATTTTAAATGAGTAGCATTTCATATCTTTATAAATGTGATTATACATTCCTTTGCATGTGGATCTTTTCATTCAAAGAAGCCAAGGGATCCTAGATGCCCAAGGCATCTGCAGGTACACACATGTGTTTTATCATCACTATGGAGTCTTAAACTGTTTTTACTTTGTATTTTAATAGAATGACCAGTCTCATTTGTATTTAATATGTATAATTTATTGTGTTTTTGTGGGTAGTTGTTTTTTAAATTATATTGGAAACACATCTTGCATTCCAATCCTTAAAAGTTCCTTATAAAGGAAAAAACTATGTACATTATTATTGTTACTTAATGAACAATTATGTGTTGCATAGACTTCTTTGTAAACTGTATAATGGTGTGTGTGTGTGTGTGCGCGCGTGTGGACGCAATAAACAATGGAGAAGGAATATCACATGATTCAAGTTCTGGTTTGTACTCTGCTTAGAGTTCCATTGTGGGAACTGGTGTGATGAGAAGACAGACAGAAAGAGAATTTGTTTTGTTCCATAGACCAGAGGTTTGCAGCATTCACAGGTCTTTGTAAAAAGCCACACGAAGTAACTGTTCTAGAAACAAGAACATGAAAAATTGGTTGTAACAATGCTAACTATAAGAGCAACAAATTACATCTGTAGTCTTTGATGCTTTCCTTTTGCATTCTTTCTGTGCAGTTGTCTAATTGTACCACTTCTAGTAGAATAAATTACCACTTCATTTCTTACTTTTACAGATCTTTAACAACTGTTCAGAAATCTGATTATTTGTTTTGGGACTCTTACCCATAACTGTGAATATGCAATTTTCACTTCAGGGAACGGAAATCACAAAATTTGCTGCATTCAAACATGCGGGTGCCTAGACACACTGCTTACTGTACCATTATTATGAACTCAGCACTGAAAACTTTCTGGCGTTGCTCATGTGTTCCATTCACCCCCATCTTCAATTGCTTATTTTTGGAAAGGGGACACAAATCCAGTTTGTATTTGCAGGAAATAACTGCATAACTCAATATAAAGATCTTTAAGGAATTTCAAGGGTGTATCCACAGTGAACAATTATGCACTTTGGTACTTCTTGGACAGTCATGGTTCCAGCTTACAATTCCCTGCCAGACAGCTTTAATATATAGATCAAGGGAGAATATTACTATCTAAGTACCTCATAAACTACAAATCCAAGCCATGGCAGTTAGAGTGTTATCAAAGTATTATAATTAGATAGTGCAGATTCACCCAGTAAAAACTTCTGAGATCATACAGTTGTTTTGAAGTTGTAGTCTTAAAAGCTAAGGTTTTTTTTTTAACGGTCTATGTTTTTAACTGGTTTTAATGTTTTGATATTATTGACATAATTTGGTATTATGTGAATTTTATCAATATGGTTTTTATCTGTTTTGATCCATCTTGAATCCTGAACTGAGAAAAGGATGAGATATACAGAAGGAGGAGGAGGAGGTGGGTGACAAAAAAGAAAGACAGACATTCAGATGAACATATTCCACGGTGCACAGAATATCAGAATTCCTTATTTATTAATATATCAATATGCCTCCCTTTTTTTTGTAGAAAAATAAAATAGATAAGAAATAAAAAATACATACTTGATTAGGAAAGATCTCTAGAAATGAAGCCTAAAAATGATAGAATATAATTATAGGAATATAATGGTATTGCATGATATATAGCTTAATTTTACATATCTTAAGACATACCTATGCACATTCATACTTCCTCACTTCGGTTCCAATCATTCCTCGTCCTCTCTGGCTTCCTGACTAGGTTGTCCTTAGGATAATAAATTAACTGGATAAATAAGGATCTATTTCCTTCTCTTAAATACACCAGGGCTCTACTGATATTACCTCTTTTGTAACATTAAGTCTTAACATTGTCACTATATAGAGATAGTTTTATATTACAGATAGTTAGAATGAATTAAATAAAATTCAGCCATATCTCTCTCTTCAATCCACAAAGTTCACTATCATCAGTCTCCCCATTTGCTTTTAAAGAATTTTATAATTGGACCCCATTTCTTAACAAACTTTCCAAGAGGGATCCCTCTTATTAACATTGTCATCTTATCCATAAGTGCCATATCAAATAATTTTATTTCCCAATCTTCTACATTTGCTATGTCTGATTTTTTCCAATTTTTAGCATAATTAATCTTTGCAGCAACTGTCATATAGAATAATATTTCATCATGTTTCTTTTCCAATTCATCTTCTGGTATACCCAGTAGATACATTTGTGGTGACATGTGAAAATGTATAACCAGAATTTTTTCAATCTTCAAATGTATTTGTTTCCAATACTTCCTAGCTTTTGAACATGTCCACCACATGTGGTAGAAAGCGCCCTTCTCACTTCCACACTTCCAACATTTATCACTACAATTATATATCTTTGCCAGTCTCTCAGGAGGGAGGTACTACCATAGATGCATTTTATAAATATTTTCTTTAAAATTCTGACAAGCTGTAAATTTTAGTCTTCTCTTCCAAGTCTTCTCCCAGTTCGCTAAGTCAATTGAGTGGCCCAAATTTTGAGCCCAGCACATCATTGGCTCTTTAACAACCTCCTCTTCAGTGTCCCATCTTAACAAAATTATATATATTTCAGATATTATCTGAGATTCCTTCTCAAAAATTATCTCGTCGAAGGCTGTCTTTTCTATTTGAAAACCATTTATTTTCAACTCCATTTTCAACTTCTCATTCAATCGTCTGTATAATAGCCAATGACAGTTGATACCCTCTTTTCTTAATTCTTCCTGTGATTTTGTTATAACAGAGTCACCATGAGTTTTTATTAAATTCTTATATGTTATCCATCTATCTTGTAAAATATTTTCTCTTTTATAAAAGGCTTCTTGTGGCGAAAGCCATAAAGGTGTTCTTGAGTATATCCTTATTCTATATTTTTTCCAAATTTTTAATATTGGTCGTCGTATAAAATGATTGTTAAAGTCACTATGAACCATATCGTTACTGTATCCAATATAGGCATGCCAGCCAAAAGCTGATACCTTCTAAAGCCAGGAGTCTACTATGCAATAGCCTCACCCATTTTCAAAACCATTCTAAGCAGCATGCATGAAAACCGAGTCTCAAATTGGGGAGTGATAATCCACCTCTCTCTTTGGCATCACATCATATTTTATGTTTAATTTTTGGTTTCCTCCCATTCCATATAAAACATGAGATATCTTTTTTCCATTTTTTAAAAACACACTTGTTACTGATTATAGGTATGGTTTGAAACAAAAATAACAACTTTGGCAGCACTGTCATTTTTACTGATGAAATACATCCAAGGAGAGATATTTTCAGTTTTTTCAAAGTCTGGAGATCTTTATTGATTTCCTTCCAGACCCACTTGTAATTGTTTTTAAACAGATCAGCGTTTTTCTTTGTTAGATATATTCCCATGTATCTTATTTTAGAGTGTATTGTGAAACCTGTATAGGCACCCAAGTTTTTTTTTTTGTCTTTGCTTATATTCTTTGTCAAAATATTAGATTTATCTTCATTTACTTTCAGCCTGGAGGCTTCCTCAAATTTCTGCAATATCTTCTTTAAATTTTTAATTCCTCTCATTGGATCTTCTAATATAACCACTATATCATCTGTGAAGGTGTGTATTTTGAATTCATGGCCTCTTACTTTAGCTCTTTGAATTGAATTATCCAGATTTATACACTTGATCAAGATTTCAATAGTTAATATAAATAATGAAGGGAAGAGGGGGCATACTTGCCTTATCTCTCTAAGAATTTCTATTCTTTCAGTTTTCTCTCCATTCACAATTATTTGAGCAGTTTGATTTCTATTATCTATTTCTTTTTGTTTTTATACTGTTCAAAAATTTATCTCCAACTTGAAATTTAAATATAACTTCAAGCATAAAATCCCAACTTAAACTATCAAAAGCTTTCTCAATATCCAGGAATAGAAGCACTAATTTCCTTCCTGGTTACCATTTAAAATATTCAATCACATCCAGAATGCATCTCATATTGTCTTTGAGGTGTCTGTTAGGCCAGAACCCAGCCTGTTCTTCTTCTATTACATCTTTCAATATGTTCCTTAATCTTTTCGCTAATATTGATGTGAATATTTTGTAATCCACATTCAGTAGGGATATTGGTTGATAGTTCTTAGGAAAGATGAGATCTCGATCTTCTTTTGGAATCAAAATTATATAAGCTTCTCCACAGGATGTGGGTATCTTCCCCTCAAACACTGCATTCATAGTCACTTGAAATGACAAAATCAACTCATCTTGAAGGAAGGACTTTATAATACATTGCTGAAAGACCATCTGGACTGGGGGTTTTATTCTTTTTAGTTAAATTGCTTCAACAATTTCTGCCACCGAGATTGAATGGTTGAGTTTCTCTCTATGCCGTTCCAAGAATTCCTCAATTTTTAGTTTTGATAAAATTTCAGAGATGGTTTCTCTTTTAAGTTGTTTCTTTTTGTATAATTTTGAATAACACTTGACAAATATTTTTTTTTATTTTCCCAGATTCTGTATATGTCTTTCCACCTTCTGTGATTTTGAGAATGGACGATTTTTGTTTCTTCTTTCTCAAACGGAGTGCTAGCCACTTCCCTGGTTTATTAGACCATTCAAAACAATTCTGTTTCCAGGACAGCAGTTTTTTTCTTATTTACATTGTCAAGTCAAGTTCTAATTGTTTTTGTAATGCAGTTATCTCTTTCAGGATGGCCTTATCTGAAGGTTTTTCTTTAAGTTCTTCCTCTTTTTTCCTAATTAGAGCATTAATTTTCTGAATTTTTTCTTTCCTTCTTCTATTCAAAATAGCATTTTGTTGTATGAAGAACCCATGCATTACTGCCTTTCCTGCATCCCAAATGGTTTCAATGCTGGGTCCTCCTTGTTGATTTTCTGCAAAGCATAAGCACAGTGTCTCTTTAGCTTTGATTACTATCTTTTCATCTTGAAGGAGCCTTTTATTCAAGCGCCAACTGAAATCTTCTTTAGATTTCTGGAGAGATAACAAAATAGGATTATGGTCTGACAAAGTTTTTGGAAGCACCTCCATTTTGGTGATCAGTTTACAAAAAGATTTCAAACCAAAGAACATGTCAAGTCTTGAGAATTAAGTATGTCTTCTGAGAAAAAAGTAAATTCTTGAGATTTCCCATATAGATAATGTCAAATATCTATAGCCTCTATAGATTTCAACATTTCACTGAATGAACTGGGTAGCTTGCCTTGATTTTTCTTAATTACCTTATCTGATTTCCTGTCTAGGAGTGGGTCCATCACTCCGTTCCATTCTCCCATAAGAATTATTTGATCACAGTCATGTTCTAATATTTGGGCTTCCAATTGTTTATAAAATTTATCTTTACCATTGTGTGGGCCGTAAACACCTACCAAAAGTACTTTTTGATTCTGCCAGTCCATTTCCAATCCTATATAGTGGCCATTTTCATTATTAAATATCTCTCACGCATTGATATGATCATTAACATATATTACTAGACCTTTCTTTTTTTCCTCTGAAGCTGATACAAGTTCTTTTCCAAATTTTTTATTCTGAATCAAATTCACGTTTCCTTTTTTGATTCTGATTTCTTGCAAACATATTACATCATATTTATCTTTGCCCAGATAATGAAATATTTTCCTCCTCTTCTCTGGAGTGCTTATGCCCTTAATATTCCAAGATAGGATTTTCAAATTTCTCATTTTCCTATTTATATTTGTTTAACCTTAGTAGTATTACTTCTCTTCTTGTAGTATAGGTTCACTCTCCACACTCTCTTGTTGTCTATCCTCTTTCTGCTTCTCTTGTCGCAGTAATTTAGCTTCCTCCTCTATATTATGATCTTCTTCTAAGTCTGTTTCTTTTCCATCTTCTTCTGAAGGAGGTGACAAAATCTCTCCTTCTTCTTCTAGTTCTCCTTCTTGTCTTTCTTTTTCTGTTCTTTTTGTGGAGCTTTTAGAACTTCTATATTCTTGAAAGCTTTTTTCAAATCTTTTCAAAAATTATTTTGCTTCTTGAACAGAATTGATATTGTAAGTTTTCTTTCTGAAGCGAAAAGATAATCCTTCAGTCTAGCCCACTTGTAGGAAATTCCTCTTCTTCTCAGCTGGACAGTCAGAAAATTGTAGTCCCTTCTTTTTTGGAGGATCCTCACTGGAACATCCTTATAAAGTAGAAGTTGATTATCTTCTATTTTAAAAGTTTTCCTCATGTTCTGTTGAATTATGTTGTCTCTAGTGGATTTCTTCACAAAGGCAATCACTATGTCTCTAGGGAAGTCCCTTCTTTGTATTGTGAAGGATCCATATTAAAATTTCATGCCTCTCTTTATTGTGAGATTTCCAGTGGCATGTAGATAAAACAATAAATAAATTTAAACCATTCCAGATTAAAACAATAAAACATCTTAAACAGGGTAAAATCATATTAGGCATGATGAGAAGTTAAAACATCTTAAAAGGCTGCAACAATTAAAAACCATGGACAAGTCTATTTAAAATACAGTCATCCCTCCACATCCACTAGAGTTAGAGGCACAATACCCCCACATGGAAAAACCATGAATAACCCTAGCCCTCCAAAAACCATGATTAACACACAAAAAAGTATGATCACTATATTCAACTCACCATGTATTCTTTTGAGGCATCAGGGTTCCTTCACAAGGCAGAAGTGGTGACTGGTGGGGCTTACTGCCACCTCCACTGCTGTCCCACATCATTTTTGATAGGGATTTACAAGTGAGGCTTGAAATCCCTATTAAAAGTGGCACAGGGAGGCAGCACAGATGACAGCAAATAATCTGTGAATAATCAAATCCACCAAAATGAAGCCCATGAATGTGGAGGACAGACTGTTAGTTCAGCACAAAAGGCTTTAATAAAAAGGAATATTTTAACTTGGAGGCAAAATATTGGCATCAGTTGGACCACCAAGGGGAGGTTCCTCCCCAACTGGCCAAGAGGTTCTTCTCCTATTCTTCTCACATCATATGGCTCCCACTAGTGGGAAACAGAACAGTTCCCCCCGTAGAGCCCAGTCCTTATATAGAGAGAGTGAATTTTCAATCCAAGTCTCATACCAAGTATGTCATTTGTCTCTATTTTCTATACTGACACCACAGCACAGGGGAGTTTTTATAATAAACCTCTTCCTGAAACTTCCCGCTAAAATTTCCCCTTACTCTAATCTATTGTTTCTCCCTAATTACACTATTTGCTGCAAATTTTAAATTCAGTGAGGATGCGCAGCAGGAAAGTGGCACAGAGAGAAAGGATTAACCTTGACATGCATGGGCTAAAATCAGTGTGGCATTGGCAGTCATAGCAGAACATGGAACTCTGTGGTAGGCTATGAGAGGAAGGATGGAATCATTCCATTGCCACTGGATAATCACTCGCGGAAATCACGAGAAGTCAACATGGATTTCTCAAAAATAAGTCATGCCAGACTAATCTTATCTCTTTTTATGATAGAGTTACTAGCTTGATAGATGAAGGGAATGCTGTGGATGTAGCATACCTTGATTTCAGTAAGGCCTTCGACAAAGTTCCCCATGACATTCTTGCAAAGAAACTAGTAAAATGTGGGCTGGACAGGGCTACTGTTATTTGGATTTGTAATTGGTTGACCGACCGAACCCAAAGGGTGATCACGAATGGCTGCTTTTCATCCTGGAGAGAAGTGACTAGTGGGGTGCCACAGGGTTCTGTCCTGGGCCCAGTGCTGTTCAATATTTTTATCAACGACTTGAATGAAGGAATAGAGGGCATGCTCATCAAATATGCAGATGACACCAAATTGGGAGGGGTTGCTAATACGCCAGAGGACAGGATCAAAATTCAAAATGACCTGGATAGATTGGAGAGCTGGGCCAGGGCGAACAAAATGAAATTCAACAGAGAGAAATGTAAGGTCCTACACTTAGGTAGAAAAAATGGAATACAGAAATATAGGATGGGAGACACGTGGCTGGATAGCAGTACGTGTGAAAGGGATCTAGGAGTCTTCATAGACCACAAGCTGAACATGAGTCAGCAGTGTGATGCAGCAGGCAAGAAAGCCGATGCAATTCTTGGCTGCATCAATAGAAGTATGGTGTCTAGATAGAGGGAGGTACTGGTACCACTCTACTCTGCTTTGGTTAGACCCCATCTTGAATACTGTGTCCAGTTCTGGGCACCCCAATTCAAGAAGGATATTGACAAGCTGGAGCAAGTCCAGAGGAGGGTGACCAAAATGGTGAGAGGCCTGGAAGCCATGCCCTATGAGGATAGACTTAGAGAGCTGGGTATGTTTAGTCTGCAGAAGAGGAGGCTAAGAGGGGACATGATAGCCATGTTTAAATATTTGAAGGGATGCCACGTAGAGGAAGGAAGGGGCTTGTTTTCTGCTGCTTCAGAGACCAGGACAAGGAGCAATGGATTCAAGCTGCAGGAAAGGAGATTCCACCTGAACCTCAGGAAGAACTTCCTGACAGTCAGGGCTGTCCGGCAATGGAATCTGCTGCCTCGGAGTGTAGTGGAGTCTCCTTCCTTGGAGGTTTTTAAGCAGAGGCTTGATGGCCATCTGTCGGGAGTGCTTTGAGGGTGTTCCTGCATGGCAGGGGGTTGGACTGGATGGCCTGTGTGGTCTCTTCCAACTCTACATTTCTATGATTCTATGATTCTCTCATCTCATCTATTAGTAGAGACCTATCTTTTGATCAGCACTATCATTTCAAATTAGATGAACACACCCATACAGGTGATATATCCATACAACTCTGCCCAGGCATTAAGCACCGCCCAGGATGCCGTGCTCATTCTCTTGTGAATTTGAATGATTCAGTTCCCAGAATAAAAGAAACAAAGAGTTTTCTTCTTTGTGTGAGCATTGACCTGTTGAAGGTGGAACTCTCTTCATAATGAGCCCAATGTTACAGGCCTTTCAAAGGGATTTCAAAACATTTATTTTTACATGGCTTTTTTTCTTGAAATTTTACTGGATTACATACATGCTTTGACATGTTTTAAGATCTATTGTTGTGTGCCTTCAAGTAATTTCTGACTTACAGAGACCCTAAGGTGAACCTATCATGTGGCTTTCTTAGACTGAGAATGTGTGATGTGAGAAAGGTCACCTAGTGGGTTTCTATGACCAACCGGGAATCAAACCCTGGTCTCCAGGGCAACTACACTAGGATGTCTCTCACATTTTAAGTGTTCATTCTTTTATTATTATTGTTATTATTAGACTTTAAGCTGATTTTTAATTGTTTTGTTAAATTTATAGTTTGTCCCCTATACTAGTTTTTGCATTGTTGCTGTTTTTGTTCTCATTTATCAATTCTTTCATTTTCACATATTTGATGTTTATTAGGACCTTCTTGTCAGCCACCCCTAGACTGTAGAATGACCTGCTGGAAGAGACTTGACAGCAAAATATGCTGTCCAAATTCAAAAAAATGCTAAAGACCTATCACTTCCGGCAGGCCTACCCAGTCTATTTTTAAGTATACTTTTAATTGTGCTTTTAAGTGTAGTTTTAATTGTATGTGTACTTTTAATTGTACTTTTAATTAGGATATATTTAATTAGGATATATTGGTATTTAAATGGTTTTGTGTTTTAGGGTATTTTAGTCATAATTTGTTTTTAATTGTATCTATGTTGTACCCCACTTTGAGCTTGAGGAGAGGTGGGTAATAAATAAAAAAATATTATTATATAACATGTTGAAATAATACTTAGACTGAAAAAATTATACAGCCCATGACAGCCACTTTTATTTTTGAACAAGACAAGAAAACATTTTGCCTTAAGTGATTCACATACTTT
Organism: Ctenosaura bakeri; assembly: GCA_948474755.1. Lineage (NCBI taxonomy): Eukaryota > Metazoa > Chordata > Lepidosauria > Squamata > Iguanidae > Ctenosaura > Ctenosaura bakeri. The sequence continues at coordinate 30,732 of CAOLHI010004510.1, read as the reverse complement.
AAGAAGATTGTTTGCTTTATATGCAAATACCACTTTATATTTAGGAATGTCTCCTATTCCATCAGGGGGAAAAAATCCCTCCCAAGTACTGTGAAGACTATCTTAAGTACATGTCCTATTAGCAGGAAAACTCAAATCAGTCTTTTTAGTAATCATCTGTATTTGGAGCCTCCGGATGGTATGTCCCTCAAGGAGAGATGTGAAGCATTGCTGTTATTGTTCCTAAGCACTGGTGGGTAGTTATTTGCAAATTGAGCTCAAATTCGGCAGAAGAAACAAAAATCAAAAACAGATGTGATTTGACTGAGCCAAGTTTTTCTTGCTCCTGTTGGCCTGTGAACTAGAGAAATAATTGTTTCTTGGGTTGAGCTTGTGCCACAAATGCTTGTTTTTGCTCAGAACTGTCCTGAAATCAAAATGCTGTAACCTGAGGAAACTATTCAGTTACAGAAGCCTCAGGAAATTTGCACTCAAGGTTTAATTGGCTTTTAGACAGCACAAGAGAGCTTCCTGTAGTCTAAAGACTTGAATCAACCACGTTTCTTACCCCTCTGCGGTTATGTAGACTCGAGAGAAGAAAATGGCCATACCAGATGTTAACATTTTCACAGTTGGGAGGGGAGTTGTATACCCCTTAAAAGCTGCTTTGTGGTCTGTAGGAACAACAACAAGAAGGAAGAGAGAAAACTATAGAGCTGAGTGTTGTAGAGTTCCCTAGTTGTCTATGATCACTCTGTCACCCCTTCTCCATGCAAGAGTACTGCTTGGGACAGAGGTAAAAGAACAAGGAGACTCTAATGAGCTAGATTACCCCACTTCCTTGGCCATATTAGGTCCCCTCCATGTATTTTATGTGATCAAGTGTGGGTTTTCAGTTGGAAATCACAAAATGGACACTTCCCTCTGAGTTCCCACAACATTCCGTGATTTGCAACAGTTTCTATGTCCCTTGTATCTTAGAGGGAAAAAGAAGGAAGGAAGGAAGGAAGGAAGGAAGGAAGGAAGGAAGGAAGGAAGGAAGGAAGGAAATAAATCCACCAACACAAAACAGTTTGCTGACAATGATAAGCAAAGAAATACTTTGAGTATGTACATGTTAATCTCAATTCATCTTAATGATGACTACAGGAATTATTTCTTTATTTTATATCCTACCTTCTCCCCCAAGACTGGCACTCAAGGTAGTCTACAAAAATTAAAAGAGATACAGCTAAAGGTGGACAGCATACAAAGTTAAATTATAATATACAGAATCCTGTATAGGAGATATGTATGCATAAAAAAAATAGTTATGGTGTTGCACAGTGAATCTAGGCCCACCCAACCCCAATCCACACTTACAGGAAGCAGGATTCCAGCTAATTATGCTATCAGTAGAATTAAAAGCATGCCTAGTAAAATAGAAAAAAAAAATACACACAATAAAACACATTCTTCAAGGTCTTTTTTCCATGAGTATCAGTCTTTGAAGGCTTGCTGAAACAAAAAAAAGTTTTCACTTGCCAACAGAAGGAGAGCAAGGAAGGAGCCATCTCTAGCCTTAGTAGTAAGGGACTTCCAGATTCTGCAAGCTGTCACTGAGAAGGTCCCATCCCACCAGTTTTACCTGTGAAGGTACTGGGACAGAGAGAAGAGCCCCACCCCCCCAAGAAGTTTTCAGAACACAGGCAGGCTCATATGGAAGAATGCCGTTCTTCAAATAACTTAGACTCAAGATGTACAGGGCTTTATAGGTCATAACCAACACTTTGAATTGTGTCCCAAAATGGGCCAGTTGCCAATAAAGCTGTTGCAACAAGGGAGTTGTATAAACATAGAGTTTGCTTCTGCTCTTCTGATGCAAAATGACAATAAAACAAGCTTTTATCCAAACCTTTTTGATACAACCCCATGAGCTTCTACTTTGAGTGATTATTTGAGCCTTATATAGGCCCTGAGATTCAACCCTGGCTGCCCCACTTAAAATTTTAAACAAGGCCTTTCCATATATTGCCTCTGAATTGAGAGACAAAGTTCTAGAAAAGAACTTGCCTTTTATCTCTACATTGTCTTTGTAAGAGTTATAGGGAGGCAAACGTATCAATATGATCTTTTTCCTCTCATAGTATTTTCATCCATTCCACTTGCTGTCATGCTGTGGAAAATAGTATAAATATGCCATTGCTTCTGGAAAATAAATAGCTTTTAATTTTCATCCTCAAAACTTCATTGGAAATTAGTCTTCTACTAATATAACCAGATAGAGTTGTGGCATGCTCTGGAACTGAGGCTGGAAATTAACGTAAAACCACTACTACACATGAATAATCAATATTCCCCACCATAATAACTTTTAGAACTAAATTAAAATTTGCATATTTAAATTAGTCACTGCAAAAAGTGCCTTTGTACTTGATTAAAGCTCTTCAGATTTATACATTTAAAGTACATAATATATTTTGATCACATTCATTTTTAGTGTTACTAAATATTGGGACAGTTGGCTTTTCTTCCTTCAGATAAATGCTCAATTCTTATAATCACTTAAGTCACAATCTTAAACTATCTTTCAAGAATGAGAATATTTCCTTGTAATTTAGGATCTTGCTGTGAACAACAAATAAGACTAGAGTCATCAACAGTGTATTTTTACACAAGAAATTAATCAATAAATTAGTCCCACACTTTCCAATTTTGTCATGTTAATAGGTCTTTTTAAAAAAAAGAAATAGAAAATATTTAAAAGCTTTTTAAACTGTTCTTCAGGTCTTAGGAGTAATAAGCAGCTAAATTTTTTTGACAGTAAAATGTTAAATCAATCAGCTTATTAAGACTGCAGCCCTATATAATGTATACACTTCTCCCCCCATGTTTGTGGGTTTGATTCTTGTGGGTTTGATTATTCGCAGTGCCCCCTTGCCTCTCCCCACACTCTCCCACACATTGTTGCACACAAAATTGTGGGGGGGGCAAGAGAGTGAAGGAGAGGGAAGATCTCCCCTCCGGTTTCCTGCCACTGCTGCCTGCATGATTGCATGGGCGGAGGGGTGAGAGAGTGAAGCAGAGGGAAGCTCTTTCCCTCGCACTCTCCTGCCACTACTGCCTGTGCAATAGCGCAGGTGAGGAGTGGGGAGAGAGTGAAGGGGGGAAGATCTTGTTACCCACACTCAGTGCTGGCGTGCTTGCGTGGGCAGTGGGTGAGAGAGTGCAGAGAAGGGAAGATCTTTTTCCCTGTGGTCTCCCAGGTGCAGGGGAAAAGATCTTCTTCCCTCTCCCTGCACTTTTCTGCTGACCATCCACTGGGTGCACTGGGTGCATTGGGCAGGAGAGTGCAGGGAAGGTGAGTGCTCGCTGGGGGGAGTTATTCATGTTTGTTTTACTTTCACAGGGTTCTGTGTCCCAAATCCCTGTGAATGTGGAAGGCCTACTGTACACATTTACTTTGATTTAAATCAATGGGACTGAGGGCATTACCCCACGAACCTGTTATAGCGTGATGATTCCACTTTCAACCTCCTATGGAATCCTGGGGTTTCTTCCTGAACCCCCTCCCAAAACTGCAAACCCCAGGATTCCATAGGAGGTTGAAAGTGGAATCATCGCGCTATAACAGGCTCGTGCAGAAATGGCCTTACTTGTGAGTTGAAATGCATAGGGCTGTATTGCATATTCCTTACTTATTGCTCCACATTCTAATTATTAACACCTAGGGCTCTTCCACAATACTCAGAGATAGTGCTATGATTCCATTTTAACTAACATAGCAATACCCTACGGAATCCAGAGATTTCTACTTTAAGAAGAGATTTCGATTTTTTCAGCCAGAGAGCTCTAGCGCCACACCAAACTATGATCCCAAAACTCTGTAAGATGAAGCCATGGCAGTTAAAGTGGAATCATAATACGATAATTATGCAGTGTAAAATGACCTCAGGTAAAATAGAAACGAGAGCTTCCTTGACATGAAAAGTTGTGTTTTTATTATAGTTTATGCTTTAAAAGTTATATATCATGCCTTTTGGAGAATGAATATTATACAGACATAACACCAGCCACAAGTATGAGCATTTTGATGTATCCTGTTACTGCAGCAGCAGCAAAGCTAACCACCAGATTCTTCCCAAGTAGATTTCATTATATCTTCTGATCTCAAGCCACCACACTTTATCCACACTGTTACACACAGGCAACACAATCCTAATTCAAAGATGCCCTAGCTGCAGAGGTTTAGGATTAGGTGCAAGCAGCTTCTGCTAGCAGAAATGATCTTCTGCCAACAGAACTCTCTTCTGCTGACTGATCTCAGAACTACTCGTTTGTCTAAGATTCTTCTGGTAAAAAAGCAGGAAACTGGTAGAGACAGCAGGTGGTAATGGATGAACTATGTTACATGAGTTCACATCTCCTCCTTCCTGGGATACAACACTGGCACAAAGTTAGATCAGGGTGTGGGTAATCCTAGTCCAGGAGGGGTTTAGAGGTACCACAACTTCAGCCAGTCTAATGTTGATGCAGTAGGCCCTTGGCAATTCAACACTTAAGCCTGTGTTCTTAGGACCCTATCACACTATACCAGAGCTTTCCAAACTGTGTGCCATGACACGTTTGTCAGCTGCAGTGTATAGGTGCGAACTTAATGGACAGAGGGGCTACCTCTTCTGCTGCCCCGGGCTAAGAAAGATCCTGGTGAGGGTGGCACCGAGCCAGGTCTGGGTGGAGAGGCTGCCTCTCCCTCCGCCGCTGCCACCACGCTGGGCCTGGCCAGGACAGTGATGGGCTAGGTGGAGGGACTGCTTCTGCTTACTGAATTACTGTGTCGTGAAACGACGGATGTCTAAAAAGTGTGTCACCAACATGAAAAGTTTGGAAAGCTCTGCACTATACTATATTAGTGATAGTATATCACTTTAACTGCCATGGCAACATTCTGTGGAATTCTGGGGTTTGTAGTTTGCTAAGGCCTAAGACCTCTCCAGATGATAATTCTAAATGTCTCTCCCTAAACATCCAGTCCCAAGATTCCACAGGATGGAACCACAGCAATTAAAGTGGAACAATAACGCTAAAAAGATGTTGGGTGATAGGGCCCTTAGTCTCTTTGTTTCAAAAGACTCTTCAACCCTTTATCCCTTCTTCTACACTACTGACAGGATGTTAAAACAAGAAATATTAGTTTCTGCTTCTTCTTGCTTTGGTGAAGTTCCTTTGTTTTTGTTGTGTGCCTTCAAGTCATCTCCAATTTATGGCAACCCTAAGGCAAACCTATCACAAGGTTTTCTGGGCAAGATTTTTTTCAGAGGGTGTTTGCCTTTGCCTTTGCCTTCCTCTGAGGCTGAGAAAGTGTAACTTGCCCAAGGTCACCCAGTGGCTTCCCATAGCTGAGCAATGTTCTCCCGGGTCCTTGTCCAATGCACAAACCACTACACCATGCTGGTTCAAGGTGAAAATTTCTACTTAACTGTATCCTTGTCCTTGTCCTGGTGTGATCAGCCAGCCAAGGCTTACAGCTGCCTAATTAACCTGCTATCAGGTTAAACTTTGGAGCAAAGTTTGTCTTAGTCATTCTGCAGCCTGAGTTCAAAGTAAAAGAGAGAGAGTGTCAGCTGGATGATTAGAAGAAAATTTACACAACTTATAAACGACCAGTCAGGCCAGTACCAACTACTCCCCTCTCCTATCCTCAAATATACAGAGATTGGGAAGACACATTTTTATACCTTCTTCCCAGCCCCTATGTCAGCTGCCACAACATGTGATCAACATAGAGGACTTTCTCCACCTGTTCCAGAGAGGCTGTCAAAACAGTCTCTGTCACCCAAACCCCTGGATCGCTTTCTGACAGAGGAGAGTAGATTCTTCTGCTCATTTTGTACAGCCAGTAATGAATTCCACAAATGAATCCAGATAAATTGACCATCACGGACATTTGGAAAACATTCTTTTCAGTTCTGGTAAATCTCTGTGATGCTTTAATTAAATCCACTTGCAACATTAATAAAGGAAGAGACTGTTTGTCTCTAAGGTGTTTCGATCCAAAAGTCAAAGCATTCCTTTTCAAACCTTTCACAAGATGCACTTGGCTTATTCAACTAATATTTAACCTTTTATTTCACAGATAGAGACTCTTGCAATTAGACAATTGGACCACTACAACATTCAGCACTTAGAGGTTTTCAACTGAACCCAAATGCATCCCATAATTTGTGGTATCAGATTGTGGAGGCTGATCCACTTAGGGAGGAATACCACTATGAAGGCCTAAAGAATTCATGGAGACAGTCCAGTTTTGAGAGGAGGGGACTATCACTGGATTTGTGACATTGCCATATTACTAGATTTAGCAGGGGAATAGGTTCTCTCTTTAATCTCTCCTTATAAGTACAGGCCTCTTCCATTTATCTGACAGGTTAGGGACTGAAGCAATGTCAGAAAATGGAACTGGTTGAAAGATGGAACCCATATAGTGTTCTGTAGGGAGCGTGAAGGACTTCCAGAGGCTTGTTTGGAACCAACCACACACTCACTGCATGCAAAGTCTCTCAGCTGCCTTAGCCCTCTTTCCTCCTCTCTCAGCTTGGTTTGTAAGCAGCATGCAGGTGGAAGTGGTTCCAACTGAGCCTCTGTAGGCAAGAAGAACTGATGAAAGAGAGGAACCCCATTGAACTAACGGAACTTGTCCTTAATTTGGAAGTCAAAAGAGTAAGTCATGAGGTCATGGGACATCAAAAGGTGTGGGCTTCCTTAGTGTATCTGGAATAACACACATGGATTTGTTAAGGACAGTGGGGTTTTCAAGCTCTAACAAAGTGTGATGATAGTACAGATGTATTTCTATTCATATTTTCAGCCCTTCTGAGATTTGGTAAATGCATCAAAGGACATTGTTCACATTGCCTACACACAATTCAAAATTAACTTCTATAGCTGTGAAGGGCAATTTGGATGATTTCCTTAGAAATAAAGTTTTACATTTTGGAAACTCCACTCTAATTCTTCATGTTGTCAGCCATTCCATTCACTTACATCCGTAAGGGAATCAACTTACAATTTACCAAGTTATATAAAGCGCTTTTTTTTTTTTTGCATTGTTTTCAAAGAGGGGAAAACTTTACATACTTCAGCTTTTCTGTGTTCTCTTTCTGCTTATTTAAATTCATTATGGAGCCAAGCTATAAAGATTCATTATGCTGTTCAGCTCAACAAAAAAGCATGTCTTTCTTTAAGTTCTTTGGTAATTGCCAGAACAATCTTCTAAAAACTCTGCAACAAAGGGTGCTTATGTAGGTTAAAGCATTTTTTAATCAGAGTTAAGAACTTTCCACAAAATTACATGTTTATAACTACCAGTGGTGGTTTACAACTGCCTCTTGCTCTGTGTGGGTGTATCTAGGTTGTCACTGTTCTACTTTATTGCTGTCTGCAAGGTTGTAAATGCAAAAAAAGGGGGAAATCTTTCATTTCCCCAATCTTTCCTGAAAACACCCTGACAATAGACTTTTAAAATAAACTCTAAATAGCTTTAACTATTAGAGAAGGCAAACATCTTTTGCAGCCTAACCTTACACTTTCCAATCAATTAAGAAATTAGTGACAGTATCACTTGTGCTTATGGAAAAGTCCTCCTCATTTTGGGTTCTGCTATATCATTACAACTCTGGCCATCACAAAATGCCTTTTTATTCTGTAATTATGTATTCCATTCTTTTAGTATTGACCATGACACCATTGGCATTTGGGGTGGGTGTAGCTGAGACAGACTCTGAATTCTCCCTATTCTTAAAGTCCAGGTCTCAATAGAGTTCCTTTGCCTTAACATGTTTGGTCTCTTCAGAATATAAATGGAAAATATGATAGATTTGTATGCTGATTTTACACTTGCCTTGTTGGCATTCATCATACTAGGCCATGACAATCGCTGGCACATGTTTTAGAGTGGACTGCATTAACTCTTTATTCTCAAGAAAATGAACAACCTGTAGTTGATTTACTGCTAAAAACTGAGATGGAATTTTTTGGCTCCAATGTAAAACACCCTATTGGTTTAGGAATTGCCACATATTGCTCAAGTGATATTTGTTAGAGGATAATTTTATGAGAATGTTTCTGAGATCTTCTGTCTCCTCAATGCTTCCTTTGAATGAAATACCACTTTTTCAGAGCTTTTCTCCAATAGTTTACCACTTCTGGTGATGGTTGTAATTACTCCTTCTGTCCTAGTGCCCCAGTATAATACAAAATGGTGATGAGGCTGACAATATAGATGTTGTAGTTGTTATTAGCAGCTATAAGCAAACATGTACACATATACACAACCAAAGCAAACAAACAAACAAAACTTTGAGGGGGTTTGAACTGGACAGAAGCAGATAGGAAGCAGAGTCCTGTGCTGATGTAAATCTTCATAAATTTCATTCTTGTAGGCACAGGCAAGAATGAATATATTTTTCCCCATTTTACTTTTATCTTCAAGGAAGTCCTCAAAATCTGTAGTTTTTCACAGTTTGAGACAATGAACATTTCCTCCCCAAAACCCAGTGTTTTCTGCATAGAAATTGACATTTTCTATGCCACTTTGATCATTGACTCCTCAGTTACCTAGGTAAAAGCACTGTTTTTTCCTTAGGCCTGCACCACTTTCCCCAAATGGTGATGAGAACAAACATACATCCTAGAACTTTGAAGTAGAAAAGAAATGTTGTTTTTTGCTCAGAAAATAATGTTTCCTTTGCAGGAAGTTCATTTTTCTGCACAAAAAATCTCCATAAGAATAGGTCTCATCCTTCCAGCACTCTCCTTATCAGGGTTTTGTTATCACGGTTATGATATGTCTGGTGAGAGCACTAGATATCCTTTTGATATCATATCAAATAATTTGGCCTTTGCTTGACCTTTCTCTGCCACCCTATGCCACGTGTTTGCAGAGGTCCTCCGGACAAGCACGTCTGGGGCGCAGCCGTTAATGGTTGTACATTCCAAAACCTCATCCAGGCAGGCAACTTAAGCCTCTCCGTTGCTTTAGGGAAAACCTCCCTGCAAACTGGCTTTGCTTGGCGCATATCCACACAAAGCCACTCGGCCGAGAGCCGAGCCATTCCTTTATATCAGGCCATCAACATACTGGCCACGCTATTGTCATTAAGAGCTAAGCCCATCATGCAAAATCTGACCTTTTCCAACTCCTTTCTCCAACTCCAAATTTCCTTTGTTCTCACCAAGCATAACATAGCCTGTAGGTAAAATCCACCCTATAAAAGGTCCCCACTTTTGGGACTTCCTTGGAATACTTTGGACTTCCATCCCGCCTTGCTGCCGGTTGTCTAAGGAAACTCCCCTCGGCGAGCCCCGCTGAGCTTTCTTCCCCAGAACCCTGCTTCTCCAGGATTATGAGACCAGGTGTCGTATTACCTTTCCCGAAAAACTCTCTGTTTCTATTTCTCAGTTAGTTAGTGTATGTCTTGTCTTTCGTGTTTCTTGTCTTTAATGAAATATTGTTTTGTTACTTTGAAAACCTTGTCTAGCTGCTCTCTGACCTGATGCTGTATACATAGGGTTAAAGATCCTTGCTAACATTACCCTGCCTCTCGTTTAGCCAAGAGAGTGCTCCAGCTGAATTTCCCCAACTTGTGTTTTTATTTGGTAATTTGGGCGCCCCTCCCGGGACCCCCAACATACAGGGTAACAGTTTCCCAACACTAGAGATACCCCCTTTTTTTCATTGCTCATTTGAACATTTTCAAACATTATTAGCCTCATTATTCTGATCAGAGTGGAACAAGACGTTTCTGTAAAGGTAGAGTAGTTGTATCTCTCCACCATGGAATGTGGCTGCTGCCATCATGTCCTGTTCTAACAAAGGACAAAAGCAAATGTTTCATTCAGCACCCAGAACAGGAATATTTTGGCAGCCATTACAACTCTTTCTTAAAGGAATAGCTTTGTACCCTTGTTAACAGTTATCAGTATTACTTGTAGCATGTTAGCTCCATGCTCTGAAAATGTTTAAATAATGTTGTGCATGCATATGAAACATCTATATTTGTTTCAGTTGTCTCTATAGTTGTCTGTCAATGTGTGGGTTTCAGAATGCTAACTGCACTCACCACTTGGGAATCTTTAATACTACCCAAATACAGTAGGAGTCCCATATCCGCGGGGGATTGGTTCCAGGCCCCACTGCGGATACTGAAATCTGTGGATAGTAGCAAACGCCCTGCCGCCTGCTGGGGCCTGATCACAATTGGGCCCAAGGTGGGCAGCAGGAGGTAGGGACGAGCCCAGGCCAGCCTGATCCCACCAGCAACAGATGGAAAAAGATGAGGAGAGCCAAACTGGGCCCGGGCCCCATGGCAGGAGGATGGAGGAGCATGGTCCAGTGCACCCTGCTCTTTTTCTGCTTGCTGCTGCTGGGATTGGGCCCAGACCAGCCTGATCCCGCCATTGGTGGACAGAAAAAGAGCGAGGAGAGCTGGATTGGGCCTGGGTCCTGTGGCAGGAAGTGGGGAGGAGCACAATCCAGTGCTCCCCACTCTTTTTCCACTGGCTGCTGCCCTGATTGGCCCAGGCCCCACACCAGGAGGTGGGAGGAGTGCCACCCAGCGCCCTTTGCTCTTTTTCCACCCACTGCCACCCGGGATCGGGCCAGAGCTGTTGCCAGCGGGCAGAAAACCACCTCCTGCTGCCAGCCTGGGCCAATCCCAGCATGGCCAGGAGCCAACTGCGGATAACTGAATCCATGGATAATGAATCCGTGGATACAGGGGTCCTACTGTATAGCATTATAATTCTATTTTAAATGCCATTGCTGCACCCTATGAAATCCTGGAGTTTATAATTTGGCAAGGCTGGCTGAAAATTATAAATGTCTCTCTGTAATTCCATTGGATGGAACCATGGCAGCTGAAGTGAAATCATAGCACTTTAATTGTGTAGTGCATAGTCCAGGAATGGTCAGCTGAGGTAAGACTGGTAAACCTTGGAGTGAACAAATCCTGGTTCCTCACTCATCTCTGGTCAAAATAAAGAACACCAGGGCCATTTCCACACTACACTGTTATAGCACTATCATTCCACTTTCAACAGCCTATGGAATCCTGAGGTTTGCAGTTTAGGGAGAGTCTGGCCAGCTCCTCCCTAAACCCCAGGATTCCAAAGAATGTTGAAAATGGAATGATAGCGCTATAACAGTCTAGTGTGGAAATGGCCTAGGATAAATGGGCAAGGACTCTGTCCTACTACCTAAATTTGCCTCTCATATTGAAAAACCATACTTTGTTTTAAATATATAATGTCACATCTTACTGCTAAAACTAGAACAGGTGCCAGAAAAATCAACACAAACAAAACACAAAGGTCCATTGCTTATAAGACTAGGATGAAGATCATGGTAGGCTGTTGTTGCAAATAGATGAAGATATATTCTGATTTCTGTATACTGTCTGTGATTAAAATTCTGTGAAAAGCATATGAAATCATGAGGTGCTTTTTAAAAAGAACATCTCTCTCAACAGGGCACCACTGGAAATACAAATGTTTCTCAGTGTACAGGACTGTGTATGGAAATTATTATGAACTGCAGCCTAGTGATGCAGTACAACTCCGGAAAGAGTTCTTTTGCTGCCACTGATTGTAAAAAAAAGTCATGATCAAGTAGCCTATTTGCAATCTAATTAATATTTTGTGAGGTATGTTAGGGTACATAAGTGAGACAGCAAATAGACCATGGAATCAGAATTATTCAGACATATCCTCGTTAGGGAAAAGTGCAAGCAGGTATTTCCCAGTACTAAAATCCCAAATTAGATCATAATTTTAAAAAGAAATAACTAATGACTGGGGCTAACATTTCTACATCTTTGCATATAAATTATCTCTTCAGTAAGCAAAACAATAAATAAAATCTATTCTGTTGAGTATTTTTTCCAGGTTTTTTTTTAATGGCTCACTGATTTGGGAATAAAAATCCTACAGTTCTGTAATAATATGATCAAGGAGGTAGAGACCTGCATACGTGTGCAGATATAGTTTATTTCACTGGTATGGTTTCTCTCCAGAAATAGGTGGTATACCAATAGAGCTATTTCTAGTTATAGAGATGAAATCCACCCAAATGCTAATAAAAATTTGCAAGAAAACATAGAAAACAAAACAATGGCTCTCAGTCTGGAAATGCTGAAAACATATATATATATATATATATATATATATATATATATATCAATTTGCAAGAAAGGGGATACCAGAGACTGTAGTAACAGTTGGATATTGCACTGGACTTCCATGCAAGCAAAGTATTGGTCAAGATTTTACAACAAAGACATTTACTATACATCAAGCAAGAAATGCTAGTCATCGAAGCTGTGTTCAAAAAAGGAAAAGGCACTAGACGTTTTCTTTTAAATGTATGTTGAAAGATCGAGCACACCAAGGAACTGCAGAAGAAAATAACTGAATGTTTTATAGATTATCACAAAGCCTTTGATTGTGTAGATCACAAGAAATTATTATTCACTCTAAAACAATGAGTGTACCACAATATATGACAGTCATTATGCGTAACCTATACTCTAGCAAGAGGCCACTGTCAGGACGCAAGATGAAGAAACAAAATGGTTTCCATTTGTCATTTTATCACTGTAGCTGATTTTATCACCCCACCTGTTTAATTTATATGCAGAACATATCATATAGAAGGTAGGATAAGAGGAAGAAGGCATAAAAATTGGGTAAAGAAATATAATCAATTTAATGCTGTTGATGACGCTGTATTACTAGCAGAAAATAGCAAGGGTTTAGAATGACTACTGATGAAAGTTAACAAAGAAAGTGCAAAAGCATGGTGGTCACAGCTGAATATTAAGAAAACAAAAATGTTGGCCACAGATGATTTATATATGTCTGCAATGTCCAATGAAGATATTGGAGTAGTTAAAAGATTTTCTATCCCTTGGCTCAGTCATTAATCAAAGTGGAGACCTAGTCAAATAATCAGAAAGATAAGACTTAGAAAGGCAGCTATGAAGGAAGTAGATAAGATCCTGAATTATATGAATTTTGTATTTAACAATACCTCATTAAATACTAAAGTCAGAATCATCCATGCCATAATAGTCCCAATTTCTATGTATAGTTGTAAACAGTGAAGAAAGCTGATAGGAAGACAGTCAACACATTTGAAATGTAGAGTGAGAGGAGGGTTCTGTGGATATCATAGACTGCCAAACAGGCAAATAAATGTGTCCTAGAGTGAATCAACCTGGAATTATCACTGAAAGCCAAAATAGTTCTAAACTGAGCTATTGTACTTTGGACGTAATATGGAATAACATGACTCATTGGAAAAGACAACGTTGAATGCAGTGGGAGCCTTGAGTGTGCAAAACCTAAACAGGGCAGTTGAGGACCAGGCCTCACTGAGGTCTTTCAGTAATTAGATCTCCATTTGCCTCATGGTAAATAACAACAACAAAATGTTTTCTCTGTTTAGTTCCCTCACTTCACTCTTTTTCTTATTCCCACTTAAATGCTTTATGCCAATACTGGTGCACAGAGACAAACTACTTACAACTGTCAGTCACAGACCATTGACACAGACCACCCCTTTCTCTCTTGCTTTCCTTCCCATAGCCAGGATCCTGTCCCATCTTTCCTGTGAGTCATACTCTGATAGGTTTTCATTTAAAAAAAAATCAGAGAATTTAGAATGTATCGTGTTCTCCTTGAGAGACAGATCACGCATACTGTTTCTTGGCTATTCAAATGTCTCTGGATATGGAATTCTCTGAATATACACTTATGTAGATAAATGCTAATATAGACTGCATGATTCTCCAGTCATTTGTGTACCCTCCACTCCTTTAAATACAAAAGTCTGGCAAGGTCATCAGGGTCATGGATAGTGACAATCTAATTCCAAAGGATACGATCTAGTTTTAAGTTTAGGAGGCCTGTTGAATGCCAATGGTCCTTTTAAACTATTGATATGGATTTGGTACCAGCTGTGATGTTGCTTCATGGTGGTGCTAAAACAAACTCTGTGCATGAATCTTGTCTTTCTATATTATGTTTTAGCCACTGCAATTAATCACAGCCACTTTATAATTGGTTCACTAGCAGAATTTTAATCTCTCTTATGTTTGGAGGGCTACATGAAGAATGCGGGCACAGGGACTTCACTTTGACTGTACTATTGTTACTGTTAGGTCTAATTGTCTATGCTCTCAAAGGGGTATCACCCTTAATGTGTGTGCTTACTGATGAGGCCATCCATGCACCGTGAGTACAAATTGCTTTTCTGTGTGAAACTTAGCAGCAGGGTGCTAGCAGACAAGTGGAAGAAAAGGATAAGCTGAAATGCTGCTTTCATGATGGTGGTTATTAATGTCAGAAAGATATTATGTAGACAAAAAGAAGGAAACACCCCAGTGGTGTGTTTCATCAGATTCTTCTTGGCATTTCCACATCCACGCGGAGGACATGGTTTTCTCCTGCCAGCACTTCTAAAACATCTGAATTGGATACCATTTGTTTTCAATATACTTACAAGCCCATGGATTAAAGATGACTCATGAACTTCACAGGATAATTCAATGCTGAAAAATCCTTAGTGCTCTTTCTTTGATTGTCTGAACTGAAGTCACTTTTTCATGTCAAAAAGTACTTTGCTCCTGGGAATCCATCAGTTAAAAAGTCAATTTTTTTCACATTTTTTTTTTCTGGTGAGGAAAACAGCAGCAAGATTGATTAACAGGAAACTATAAAGAATATTGATTTCCCTATTACATAAACATAAAAGTGTAATGAAAATTCTTAGTCACTGCACATGTTATGTTAATTCAGAATCTTTAGTTTCAATGGAGCATCCAAGTAAGGTGCTTAGAATATGTTAGGTAACATATGTTAGGTAACTCTCATGTGTATTACACCAGTTGCTGGTGGATCTTGCTCTCCCTGTGTTCTTGATTAACTATAAAGATCCATAATTTATTTCAGATTACTTATAACAGCCTTCACAAAACAGTAAGGCGATTATGTTAACTTACCTTTAAATTTTTTTTGTTTCTTTTTTGAATGAGGAAATCAAATTTATTATGGATCCTAGGGAAATGTTCAGACATTAATGCTTAGAATGCTGGAGTAGGATTGCACTACAGGACAGGAATAGTCCTTTTTGAAAATCAAGATTCAAACTTCTCCAACCTAGAAAGCAAACTACTACAAATTCTTTAACTAGCAGAATTGATTAGTCAAATCACCTAAGTTAATGAAGCATTATTTGGTCTAATAAATCTGTTGGAATATAGACAAGACTTACAACTTCAATCCTTATAGGGTTAATTGTGTATTAGTGAGACAGAGGTGACCTTCAGCTGTAAATGTTATTTGAGGCAGCTGTGAAGCCTCTATAAGAGTAGTGTTTTCTTTAGTGAGCTTATCTGCTCTGCTGTTGCTGTTTGTCCTTGTCCTTCCTGTTTGATCCTGCTTTATTGTGGTATTTTGTAATTTGACATATTTTGTACTTTTATATTTTACTTGCCTATATTGTTCATGTTCATTTTAACTTTTTGTCTATGTTTTTCCTTTTGTATATTGACTTTATATAAATACCTATGTTTGCTATTTTTTTCCTTTTAAATAGAATAGATAAAAGAATTATTTTTATTATCCATTTGTTTTCTGAATTTCTATTTTACAACAAAATCAAGAAAATGGAATTTGATAAGTTTCAGCATGAGCTGAAATTCTTCCAATACAAATTTGCTGTATTTTCTGTATTATCATGAGAGATATCAGCGGTTCCTCTACCCCACATCCAACAGGACTGACCTCTCTTTCCAGGATTTATTCTGACAATGGATTCTGAGCTCAGACAAAATATGTGTGATATAGGCCATTTCTGCACTAGACTGTTATAGCTCTATTATTCCACTTTCAACATCCTATGGAATCCTGGGGTGTGCAGTTTACAGAGGGGACTTTGAGGATGTTCATGGCATGTTGAAAGTGGAATAGTAGTGCTATATAAGTCTAGTGCAGAAATGGTCAAAGTCTTAGCCTCTAGGAATGGGTGAATCTATCAAAAGCTGGTTTTACTTGGGTTATTGGTTTGGTTTTGTTTCTTCATTTTAAAATTCAGTCACTCTCTACACCAGATTGTGCTTTTCTTTTTACAGCTCTGAAAATTAGTAACAGCCCAATTTTCATTTAGATTTTAAAAAATGCATTGTTTGAATTCATTGCATTCTTTGAATTCATTGTAAAAATGTCTGTATTTTTGCAAACGTATGCGTTACTTTATCTTTGCCTCATATTTTTCCTAATTTTATTTTTTACTTATTTTTAATTACATTCATTTATAGTGCATACTTATTTCAAATGTGAAAAATGTTTGCGTGTATCCCTTTGTGAACTATATTGCAAAACCTTTTAAACATCACAGATATCAAGGAAACCTGTATTTCAGTTTGGGAGATATGATTTTGGTAAAATTGCTTTGAAATACTAACTAGACAAATCTCTGACTCTGATCCACCCCTACCCTCTTCAGCAAACCTCTCAGAAGAAAGAAAAGAAATATTTCAAGAGATGACCAACTGGAGAGCACCATTGTAATTATGCATGACCATTAGGTACTACATAGTTCCATAACTACAGTGCTATGCAGTGGATTCCAGCTAGACACACTCACCCAATCCCATTTAATGGTAAGCAGCCATTCGGGATGATGAAGATTCACTCCCCTTGTAGTGAAGAAGCAATTGCCTGACATTCCCATCCCACCCCATCCCATGGGATATCTCAAGTGCAACAGGCAGAAAAAGGACCCCTGTCACAAATCCCCCTCGTGTCAGAGACTGCTCACATGGTGAGTTGGGGGGTAGGAATGTCAGGGAGCTATTACTTAATTGACAAGGGGAAGGACCCCTCTCAGTCACAACAAGTGCTTACTGGTCCCTACATATCCTCTAAATTAGGGACTATGCAGGGATCATGAATACATAGCAGTTATGAATGTGTAATTGTATGAACTGTATAAACATATTCATAACTGCCAACAGTCTTCCAGTAATTTGAAGAACTGGACATGTTCAGTATCTCTCTGAGCAAATTTATCTACGTTGCATCTCTCACTGGTTTTGAATTGCTTACTCCATGATTCCACATTCTAATTTGATTCCTGTGCCCTTGAAATGACTGAAGACCAAGGAATGTACAGTTACTTCACTAGGCTATCCTCCTATATAAAAAGCAACTTTAGACAAAGCTGAAGAATAACTCAAAAGTTTGTTGTCTTTGACAAGAGAGGGTATTTAAACATATCAAGACATCCCATCAAGAAAACGGTCAATGATTACAAGACTTTCTTTTTCATTTTGGTACTTTCTTGTTAAAAAAAAAATGTTCTTAAGATTGTGAGGAGATTTTTTTTGCATAAAGCCTTTCTTTTGTGCAAAAGTGTACACAAATAAACTTTTTTTTAAAAAAAAAAGTCTTGTGAAGACAAGGACATTTTGCACAAAATACACTTTTTCTACACAAAGTGTTGGTTTTTGCAGGAAATACTTTTTTTCTGCAGAAAAACCAAGGTGTTTTTAACCGATATTTCACAAAAAAAATTATAAAAGTGTAAGATGTAATTGGAAAATGTACAAAAAATATGTAATCTTGCCCAGTAGGGAGAAAATGTTTGAAATTTTTCACTGTTAATGGACAGATGAAATAAGATTACCATCTATATTAGTTATAAATAAGGAGTTGCTTATAGTCACTTCATTTTTCATATAACAAAGTGTGACTACATTGCATCACAATTATAACACAAAGGATAAAATCACTTCTTTTCTGGTATAATGCAATTCTTTCGTTACTTTGATAAGTATACTATGTGTAGATTCACTAAATGTTAGATGTTTAAATATTTGCTTGTGCTGTGCCTCCTCATGTTACCTCACGGTTATTGATGCAGCAATAAGAATATGATCATTTATACTGCAGGCTAGCAGATTTTTGCTTTCAAGTTCAAGTTGTTTTTGTAACTAAAAAGGTAACTATTTCAGTTTCTTTTGAGGAACAATAGAGATATTTGCTGAAAAATTCTAAGTTTAACATTAACATTAAAGGGAAGTATAAACTATAGCCAATTATTTTAAAAATTACTTTCTGTGCACTGGTTTGTTGTTTTTGTAAAAGACAAAACATAATTTAACCAAAGGATTCCTCTGCTGCAGTCTAATTGATGAAGTCTAGACTACAGTGCTGTGGTGGGCATCTGCATGGAGACCATGGGCCATTCCCACTCTGCAACAGTATGCACTGCACCCCTGCACATCAAGGCCAAAGGTCTTCATTTTCTTCTTTAGTCCCTCTCAAAGTGGCAACTGGAAGTGACGTTGTGTCACTTCATGCCACCATTTTGAGGAAGATTGCAGAGAAAAAAATGGAGGAATATGGGGGTAGTACAGGAGGTGTGGAGGTTGAATTGAGGTGGTTTTGGGTATTTTCATGCATTGAAGGGCTGGATGGCATTGGGGCAATGATTGCCCCAGATTTGGGCTGGTTTGTGTGTGTGTGTGTGTTTGTTTAATTGGGAGGAATAGAAACTCTGGAAGATTGGTGGGGGCAACAGGGCCATAAAAATGGGGTCCCAGGTTTGTATGTAGCTCACACACTACTCTATGCCCACCCTTGCTCTAGAGTTACCATCATGTTCTGTTAAGTGCCTAGAACAGTTTTTAATCTAATTAATATTAGACGGATACAATTTAGTAGTCTCATTTCTAACATCTTCCCAAGACTGGCAAAGAAAGTGAAAGGATGAAGAATATGTTATTCAGACTCTTGGCTTCAGTCCAAATGTGCAAGTGAAGGCCTATGGCCCAGACTGCTCACATATTGTGGGTCATCCATTTGTCTTCATCTCTTTTTTTATCGTCATTACCCTATGTCTTTACACTGTCAGCATTATCTCAAAGACAACTGAATTATGTCATCCTTGAATAAAGTTATAACCACACATGATTTCACAGCTCCAACATGCTTTGATTCCACACATAGAGAGAGAAAAAATTGGCATCACGCCAGTTAATAAAAACCTAACACATCAGTTCATGGTAATTTTTTGGAAACAATTTTGGGATGCACAGCTTAATCAGTAACTATGCTTGCCAAACAGCTATAAGAATAGCTATAAACAGAACCTTGGCAAATGAAAGTATTATAGACACTTTTAGTTTAAAATTGGCCTTGGAACAATACAGTAACGTAAGCTGTACTATTGTGTAATGTTGAGAAATATTGATTTTAGGTCTTTTCCTTCGTAGCATATGATTCTTAGAAACCCAGTTAAACTGACATTTTGTTTTTCCTTTTGTTGTAAAAAAAACCCAGTCCTTGACCTCAATGACTTTAAATATTAAGAAAGCATCAAAGAAAATAAACATTCCAATGGATATAATCGATTACATTTGTTTTGACATTTCAGTATATTTTTAAATAGATATAAGAGCCTAATGATATTTACTGACCTATGAATCAGAGATTATTGTCTAGTGCTCAAGTATTTTGCTTATGAAAAACAATGAGGTGCAAACGATAGATGCAAACGATAGAATCAGTTGGCTTCCATGTGTCATATGCTAACAAAATTATTTTCTCTCAATTTGCAGGAAATTTGCCCAAGGTTCTGTAAAGATATCTTATCTGCAATACTATGGGAGAAAATCTAGCCTTTTTCACCAGCACTGGAACCCTACTTGTTAGCATCTCTTATGCAGTCAATCTAATTAGAAGAAAAGAAAAAACAACAAAAATCTCCAACACTCATAAAACAGTTCTATCGTTTGTCAGGCAACCTTTTCTTTCCCTGGCTGTTGTTGCCAGAAATAATTTTTCTTCTTTTGTCTCATTTTCCTTTGCTTCAGCTGGTTGTTTAATCATATTGCTTGTGTTGACCCATATTTTTTGTTTACCAGTGACAACATCTCTTGAAACGTAGTGTCACAGGATTATAGAGTTGGAAGAGAGTACAAGGGCTGTTGAGTCCAACCCAAGCAGGAATACACAGTCAAATCACTCCTGACAGATGGCCATCCAGCCTCTAACATCAGCCAAAATTCATTAATGCAGTTACGAATGTACAACCTACATTTACACATTCATGACTGGTTCATATCCACACTCCCTACATATTCACTAGTTTAGGGAATACGTAGGAACATGAAAGTCCCTCAGTCTTCACTTACTGCGCAGCTGCTCCTGCCAGCATCAGGGATCTGTTTCCCTGATGATAGGGAAACAGCTGACGCTCTCCTGCAAGCAATCTCAGGTGCAAATGGAAATTGCAGCAGGGACTCTGATTCTGATTGTAGCATTGAAGATCACTCATGGGAGGGGCTGCTTGCCAATTAACAGGGCAACAAATCCTATTGTTTGCAGTGGCTTCTGTCCAGTAAGTGAGGATTGAGGAGAGGGACAGGCTAGGAGACACTACTTAGCTCTATATCTAAGATGGTTAAGGAGCTAAGTAAGTGATTCAGAAACACAGCCATCAGTATCAAATCCTGTGGTTGACAGCAACAAATGAAATTATGGAGCAGTAAAGAAATGGATTGAAATGAATTGATTATGAAAATATGCATAAAAAAAAAAGAGGGGGACAAAAAAGATCACAGAGGTGCTACTTCAGGAATAGGCAACGTAGAAGACCCTGGGATTTGTGAGAGCACCTACAGCCCACAGATTGCAGTTCCCCAGTCCCTATTGTTCAGTCCTTGCTCTCTGTTATTTTTTAATGAAGCTGTAAACCAGAAGCTCTTATAAAATTGAGCTTCTGAGGGAGGGTGGGGTGGTGGTGGAGAGAAAGACATATTTTGACCCACTAATATGATTTCAACTGTTGTCAAATATTGAAATGTGATACAACTGAGTAGATTAATCTGGAAGAAAAGAGGAGTTTGCTCCATTTCTATTTCTATATGCATGTCTTAGTGCTAAATATGGACTCAATTTGGTATGCAAACCATCCTTTCTACATAACTAAGGTCTCTAGAATATATCCTATTGTTCCAAGAATTAAGTGAGGGAGAGGGAGAATGAGAGAAAGAGAGAGAGTTTAATGACAGGGTTTCAGCAAAAGGTTTGCATGTTTATCTTCATGGCTATGGCACCGATGAGTGTATTTCTGAGAATCTATGAAAGGGTTCATTGTATTAACTTCTGGCACCAACTGAAGCAATTGTCACCTGCTTTTTGAGATTCCAAGAAGCTTTTATATTATTGGTTTACTGCTGGCACGCGTAGGTGCCTATTTACAGGGAGCAGCTCAGAAGCTGCAAATCATCTCCGTATCGACATTCTGTCTAATGCTAAATGCTGTAACATGAGTGCAGTCATCTCTTATTGAGACCAGCCTCCTTTTAGAGAGAATGGCTTCCAGCTGTCAGAATATGTGCTAAACAGTCTGCTAATTTGGGGATCATGCCAGGCAGAACAGAACAGCAGTCACTACTTTTTAACCACTGTGGTTGAGCTCTATTTCTCCCACATAACATATGCTTCTCTCATTCACCTATCAGTGCACCATGTGTGTATGTCTGTATATATGAAATAATAAATCATGTTTAACTTTTGGAAAGGAAAGTCATTTTTCTCTCTCTAAGCTACTCTTCTGATATCCTCACTTAAAGGCTACCTTTTACATGCAAATGTTATATTCAAGTTCAATTTTCCCCCATCAGATCAAGACTAATGTGGGTTGAATGCATATGGCTTGAATTAGGATGTGTGCTGAAGTACACACGGGAATGATTGCTTTCCTGTGCAATGAGGACATCATTTTTCCCCCAGCATTTACTGGCACTTTGGACATATGAGGATGTCTTACATTTGGCTGAGTTGTCTAATCCAGTATTATCTACACAGTCCTATCATTAGACAAGGTAAAGTGTTCTCCTGAGACAGATTTTCGGTGTCATTGAATGACAGCAATTTGTTACAATCATTTGTTGTTCTTATGCTTTTTTCTGACAGAGATAGGTGCTTATGGTAATTGCTGCTTCACATGACAAAGCATCTTGACATGGTTCTCTGTGCATGTGGACACCACGTTAGGTAGCAGAAGATCTTGACCAGCCTTGAAAGTTTTCCAAGTCTTTAGTGTGAGATCTTTTCCAGTCCCTTTGTCTTATGGATTGGTCCTTCCATTAAATAGAGTGAAACAGCCATTTTAGGTAGCAGATACATGGGAACCGAGATGTAGCAGCCCCCCTTCAGGTATTCACATCCTTCACAGATCTCAGTGGCAATACATAAATGTGGTTTACTTGTCCTGACTTTTTATCTTGCTTAGTCACTTTTTACAGTGTCAACTGAGGCAATCAGTCCAACCTACACCACCCTAGTGGTCATCACAAGTGGTTCTGCTGGAGTGACATTCATATTATATATGCTAAGGTAACTGTTGCAGTTTCATTGGAGCATTTCTTTGATGAGGCACTAGAATATGAATAGCTTGAATGGATATTGAACAGGTAACAACAAGGGCAATGAGGAAAACTTTTTGTTCTCAGTAGAGAAAAATTGCATCAATTGGAAGGTGGCCATTTCCACATGGGGTTTTTTAAACGGGGCAGAGTGTCCTCCAGGGAGGACGTCTGCACCTGGGACTGGACTGGGTCAGACCTACTGAACGTAGATCCACAGTCCAGCCCATTCCCAAACAACCCCAAGTGGTCATCTAGCGTGCTTTTGAAAGACCGCTAAAAACAGATCTTTCAAAAGCACAGAGTGCGCCACTGCGAGCCTGTGATCTGCTGGGGGTGGGCTTTAGGCTGGTGAGCTTCAGCAGTTGGTCGAGACCCTTGACCAACTGGAAGCCGCCATTTTCGTCCCTGGAGCAGTGTGGAGCAGCGACCACGAACTGCTCCAAAGAAGCGTGGACCGGACTGGGGAGCCCAAAAGTCTGGTGAGTAGCATCACAGGGCGATTCTCTCCCCCCGTGTGGAAATGGCCTTTGTAAGAATTTGATAAATGAAGGGGAAACTTTCTTTACAGAAACAAACACACACATGCTTTTGGTGTTCTCCACTGTGTGCAGTTACAGTAAAACTATGCAAAAAAAAAAAAAAAGCTACCAAAGAATTTGTGGCCTAGTGTGACTCAGCAGGAGGAGAGCAGAATAGGGAGGTGGAATTCCATTCCAAAGATTTTAGAGCTAAAGATGAGAGTTAACATCCAGATGTTTAATGAGTTTTCAGTACACTGATCTAGGAGATCCCTGTATGGCACTGATTGGTGAGGAAGAAGAACAGGAGGAGTGAGGACGAGAAGGGACTCCATCACAACTTTTTTGGAGTTAACATGGATTGCAGTTAATATCCCCTTATCGCAGTGATTTGGGAACCCTCTGCCTGGCATAGACCAGTCTGGAGGAAGAGGGGCACAAGGAGGCAGGGAGAAGAAAAGAGGATTTTGTTCCAAAGATCATATAGTTAATACAAATTGGGGTACACATCCAGTCATTGGGGTTTTCAGTACACAGATCTGGGCTATTTCTCTATAGAACCAGCATGGAGGAGCAGGAGATGGAGAAATGAGGTTAAATGCTTGATTCTCTGCATTTTAGTAGTCTGACTGACCTCAACAAATCCTGCAAATTTCTGGCCCACTCCTGTCTTCCTTTTTTCTCCTTGTCCCCAATTCTCCTTCTTGTACCAGCTCTGGGAAAACATGCTCTCCTTTTGCCAGCAGGCAAAAACATTCTTATTTATGCAGAATTTTAATATGTAAGCAGGTGGGCTTTTAATTTAGCAAGATGTTTTTTTAAAAAATTGTAGGTTTTACAATTTTATGTTTTTTGAATGTTTTAAATTGTTTTAAATGTTAATGTTTTTAACTTTCTTGGAAGCCACCTTGGTTCCCATTCTGGGACACAGGTAGCATATAAATATAATAAATAAATATTAAACACATAAATAAAATGTGTATGCCACAGATGTCTCTGTGCCCATTTCTAGCCTTTTACGCATTCAGACATAGGCCTTATCAGAATTATGACAGAACTATGCCACAGGCTGTAGGGTGTCATGAGGCAAAGCTGGACTTTGTTCCCTAGGAAATACACTGAGTGAGGAAAGTTGCCAGGAAATGACAATCTCATTTCGGAAGAACTCGGCTTATGCTCAGCATGGGGCAGAGTTATCCAGGTATCTTAGCAGGACAGCTTACACTGTGGATGTCAGGCCAGCCATGTAAACTCCAAATCAGAAGGCAGGTACATCAAATAGAAAACATGCAAGACAAAAACTCACTCCTCAAATTTCTAGCAGCAACAACTAAGTTTACTGTGCTTTACTGAACTTTATGGAACACTATTTTCATTATTCAGGAACAGTCTTCAAGTAATTAAAAATAATAGTCCAGCACAGAGATATAAGGAATGTGTTCCTGAAATGACCACTTTCAGTTAAAATAAATGGGTATATCCATTCACCATGGGATCCTCTGTGGCTCCAGAGAAATTGCAAACCTTTACATCACAGCTGGAGAAAGAGCAGGCTGCAGGCTACTTGCAGTTCCAGTCCAGCTCCAAAGACAGTCAACTTCTCATTTGTGTATGTGTATGTAGGTGATTCCATCCCCCCAAAAAAAATCCTACACCCAAAGCATAGCAGGTACCCCCCCAAAAAAACCACACTAATGAGAAAACACCCTCCCAAAGCCCCCAATACTGTTAGCCCAAATACCTCTTCTTCAGATGTATCATGGTCAAAAGGGCAAGCAAGGGGATGTCTCCCAATGCACCATTAGAGTACTGTGATTTCACTTTAAATGCTATGCCTGCATCCCATGGAACCCTGGGGTATGTAGCTTAATCAGGCACTAGAGCTCTCTGACAGAAAATTCTAATTACCCCTAAAATGCAAATCCCAAGAATCATAGAAATTTGCCATCATTGTTAAAGTGGAATCATAGCATTATAAGTGTAGTGTGAAAGGGCCAACTGCCTAAAACAGGAGATGCTTCAGAAAAATTCCTATAATAGCCTGTGACATTACTTCATCTCACAATTTTGGCCTGAATTTTGGGTATCATAGTGTATGTGTTTTCGTGCATGCAACTTGTGAAATTACAAACTCTGTGGAGATTTTCCACTGTAGCTTTACACGGAGGGCTTTGACAATAAGTACATACTCAGTTTTGGCAGTGTTTATTTCTCTAAAGTAATAGCTGATAGACATACAGTAATGACATCTATCTCATTTGGAGAGGTTCCCACATTTAATTAAAAACTTTTGGAAGTGGCCTAGTACTTGTAATATCCAAGTGATTCATTTTGATGATACTTTTTTTTGTACATTTTAGTGCCACGTTTATTTTTATTGGGATATAATTTAAAATAGCTCTGTGAGTCCACAAATATCAAAGATTTTTCCAGTATAAATCTGATGGCTGAAATCCTGCATTGGATGATGAGTATCTGGAACAGAGAGTTACATTTCTATAGTTGGTGTTACCTTCCCCAGTCTTTCTTTTGAGTGACACAGTCCCACAACACAGACATTTCCATGTCATTGGAGAATGAGCTGAGAAGCATCCAGCTATTTTTCCAGTTCTGGACATGCCAGAACAGACATCCACTACAACCTCTGGGGTCCTTAGGATACCCCTGCAGATGATACATTTGCAGTGTGTCTAGATACAGGAAAATGTCTGGATGCGTCTCTCCTGATCCTCCAGCTCTCCAGTGAAATGGAAATGGCCATGTTGGGGGCTGCATTGCTTGAAAGGTAGGTTTGGGAATGGTTTAAGTCATTGTGGATCAGTAGAGAATTTTGACTTCCAAAGTGACTTTAAAAATGGGTTACAATAGCGTAAGTCAAACTTGCTAACAGTTGTTGCATTGGGTGTAAAAACTAAAAAAAGTCACAGATTTTAACTATCTTTTTATTTCCTTACAATAAAAAATAAATAATTCTTATTTGTTATTTAGAAGTCACCACTCTCAAGACATTGCACATAACTTACCGTATTGAGTAGTTTCTTCGCATAGTACAAAACTGCCCATTTCCTGATTTGTGCAGAAAGCTTTAGTTCTTTGGATTTAGCTGTGAGGGTATCCATTAGGAGTCATTGAACCAGCAGTGGACAAAACTTGCCTCCAAATGAAGACAAGCTCTTTTTATCCTTTGCAATCATATACAGGATAACTAGGTAGTCTGTACTCTCACTTTTCATCATACTAATGAACATTTCATAGCAGAATCAATTAATATTGGTACTTTGGCATTCATCTGATAATCTTGCTGGATGTTTTAGCCACCTTTAATCCCGTTTACATGTACAAAAATACAGTATCTGTATGCTAAGCACCTAAACTGGTGCCTTGGCATCCTTTCAGCAGTTTACTGTGTTTTTCATGAGTGTAACAATTTCCATTCAATGCGATGCTGCTGCTTCTCAAGGACGCTTATAAATATGAATACTTTTCCAAAACCCTTTAATTAAGAAGGCTTTTTCCTCTGCTATGGCTCAACTATTATGAATGCTGTAGAGCAGGGCCAGACAACTTCCAGGATGCAGAAGTTTGCCCTGCCCATTGGAGCCAGGAGGGCAGGACTCTTCTAACTTGCTATTTTTGGAAAGCCTGGATACCAATGATTGGGTGAGAGGATAATCTTTCAAATTCCCAGAAATTTTCCATGGGGCACAATTAGCCTTTGGGAGCCTTTTCCATTCTTCTTGGATATATTTTTAGGTTGGAGGGGCTTTTTTAAAAAAAATAATAGAAGTAATAAAAAGGGAGACAAGGGGCCTGGTGCCAAAAAAATCCATCAACTTTGGAGGCTGCATATGGCCACTGGACTGGATTTTGCCTCCCTCCACTATGGAATGGTCCCATGTGAGACTTTTTCCCAGCTCTAGGTAGAAGATCCAGGCTTTTGGTGGATCAAATTCAAGAAGATATACATGCAGCAGACCATTTTGTTTGAGATATTAAACATACTCTGTGAAAGAATGCCCATTCAAGCTTGCCCTGTAGTTCCAATCCTTGGGCTCCTATCACAAATTTAGAAAGGTGTCCATACAGTGGACAAGTGTGTTTGAGAAGTTCAACATATGCAATGGCCAGCTTTTGCTTGAGAGAGAAATGCTTTTGATTCTGCAGTTCCAAACATTTGTCACCATTTCAGGTGACTGAAGATTTAAGAAGGATCAGTCCATTCCTAGCAATGAATTCTCTTGGTCAGCCCCAGTTTGTATTGTATCCAATTGTACATGTCACAATGCCACAGAATGCCCCATACTACAGGTCTTGTTTTGTGTAGATTCTGTAACAAAATGTGACTCTAGGGGACAAAAATGTCCCATTTTACTATGGGAGGAAATTGGCAGTTTGTGTGAGTAATAGTGCTGTGCTATAGAAATTGGCAATTTATGTGAACTTACTGAAGTTAAACTTCATGTAACTAGAACAATTAAAAAAAATCTGTTCAAGTATGCTGCAATCCAAAGTCAGTTAAGTTACAGTTTTGGGATTAATTTTTACCTCCAGGATGTAAATTCAGATCATGGATAAAACTGTAGCATCACCAAAGCAGGGGAGTTAGATTAAGCTAAAGTCTTACAATGCATGTTTACTCAAAGCTAAGTCTTACTGGGTTCAAAGCAATTTCCTCTGCAGTAGATGTACTTGGAAACACAGCCTTAGCTGTAAAGTGTGTGGCTTTGGTTCACCACTTCAAAATTGTTGTTGTTGATGATGAACTGCTGTCAGCTGACTTCCACTTATGGTGAGCCAATGGATGGGAGCCCTCCAAGACACCCTATCATCAACCGCTCTGCTTAATTCTTGCAGATTCTGGTCTTCCTCTTTTCCTATTGCCTTCTACCTTAACAAGCATTATTGTCTTTTCTAGTGTTCATGATATGGCATAGGTACAACAGCTTCTATGGAGCTCCTAGGGAGAATTCAGGCTTGATTTGCTCTAGGACCCATTCATGTGTCTTTTTAGCAGTTAAGAGTATCCAAAAAACTCTTCTCCAGCACCACATTTCAAATGAGTTGATGTTCTTTGTATCAGCTTTCCTCATAAAGAGTTCTAATAAGTTCTTCTCATAGACTACAGCCCTAGGACTGCAGCCAACACAACTCATGGATGCTTGGAACTATAGTCTCCTGCTGCCCCCACTCCCTGGTATCTGGAAAGAAAATACAAGGGGTTGAATCCAGGTTCAGTTACTTAAATTTAGGCCCCATGGAAATCCATAGGGCAAACTGATCATGCATTAATTCTTACTGATTTCAATAGGAACTAAGTTCAGTTACTTTTGTCTAGATCTTCACCAAGATTCTGATTTTATAACAGAAGAAATCCACTCTTTTCTTTTTCTCTCTGCAAAAAGACAGTCAGACTTTGGATCTGATCCAATAGTAAATTCCTGTTGTAATATTCTTCTCATTAATAGCTTTCCTCTTCAGGGATTGTGCTAAGGAAGACAGGACATGTTGCCAAAGCAACATGAATTGGAAGCAGGATTGTTAAATTCTTGGAAGAGTTACATTTCTGGATTATAACTCCCAATATCTTCCAATAAGAATGGCCACCCCACAAATGAGGAACCCATGCCTGAAGATAGCTATCATTCAGTGGCAGATCATGGGTGGAGCTGAGGAAGCTCCTCCCATCCAGAACTATTGGCCTATGAGCTTCCTTTGTGTTGCTGTACTCCATATCTAATATTCCAAGCGACGATCACTAGTGCCTGCATTTTTTAAATGTCAAATGGACATTGAAGTCACCTCCCCTCCTCCACAACCTCCCCAGGTAGATCTACTAGTCATTAAGATTTCTTCAGGGATAATTAACGTTTCTCTCCAGCCAGTAATGAGATTCAGAAATTCTTCATTGGACATTCAGAGCAAGGATGAATTTAATACCTCACTAAGACTGCTTCAGTAGGATTGTCAGTGGGAATTCAGTAACTGGGTTAGAAAATATTAATGAAGCATGAAAACAGCAGCTTTTAAGCAATTGGCACTGCCGTTCAAATGGATTTTCTTACTGCAGGTTAAATAAAGAGACCATTTAGAAGCATGAAAATTGCCCTATTTAGATATTTTATTAATTTTCTTGCACAGAAAAGCAACCTAATGTGGTAGATGTTATAGATATGTCTGTTGCCATGTTTCATCTCAGTCAACTTACTGTCTTCCGTCTCCCCAAGCAGTGGTCATTTACTCCTATAGCAATCCACAAAACAACTTAAGGCAGGTTAATCTCAATGAAATAAATCTCTTCATTTGTTCTCATTTAAAAAAAAACCCCTGCTTTTTGCAACTGTTTCCTTCTCAGTCAGGGAACATATATGATGACATAAATTTGCAAAGCTGAATGGATTTGTGCCAATAAAAATGAAAACACCTACTCTGATATATCTAAAGTTATCCAGTGTATAGTCATCCTGAAGCAATTCTTCAGAAGTTTTCCCTCATGTGTCTAGGAAAAAAAAGTAGGAGTTTAAAGCTGCTCTCCTTCTTGGGCCTCCCTTTGGTGACTAACAGTGACTGCTGATGAACCTAGAATTTTCCAAATAATAATCTGCCTCCTCCAATGCTCTGGTGAAAATGTAGACGAGGAACCTGAATTAAAGAACCCATTTTTGTGCTTTTGTGCTTTTTGCTGAAATAACTAGATGAGCATCATCAGACTGGTTGGTTTTTTTATTTATTTTTACATAATTTTTATTATTTTCAAAGTACATAAAAGCCTATATTGGCACTAATAAGTATATCATTTTTATGATTCTTCTATCCCCCCCCCACTTCTGTATATCGAATATTTCCAGTTGAATCTATCTTCCCTTTATACGTATCTTATCAAGTACCAATATAGTCAGTCCACAGACATTTACATATTTAGGCAAAGCATAAAGACTGGTCAGTTTTTTAAGCAAATTGGCCACATGCCATTTCCACTTGTTAATAAGTATAGGTCACATTCTGAAAATGAAAGAAGGGTAGACACACAAAGATGATTACTCCAAAATGCAGAACCAGTGAGGAGCTGGAAACTCATACAAGACTCTTCATCTTACAAGTGCAGGTACTTATTTAATTTTAAAGTATTTATTCTGAATTCTATTCAGAGAAAACAAAGGGGATGAAAAATATACCTCTGAACTGAAAAGCCAAGTGTGTA
Organism: Ctenosaura bakeri; assembly: GCA_948474755.1. NCBI lineage: Eukaryota > Metazoa > Chordata > Lepidosauria > Squamata > Iguanidae > Ctenosaura > Ctenosaura bakeri. Next base: position 559 of record CAOLHI010004510.1, on the reverse strand, counting down.
CAAAATGTCTAAATTTCAAATGCCTGTCAAGTTTGCATAAGAGTTTCAGTTTTAGACTCATTTGATCCATATACTGTTCCTTTTCAGGTGCTGTGTTACAACAGTTCTGTGGAAAAATTGTGACTACCTGAGAAACAAGACAGAAATAGAAAAATCCTTACGGGGTGGAAGAAAAGCCTGAGGAGGTAAATGCCCAATCTTAAAAATAAAACAAACAAACAAACAAAAAAACCCCAAGGATGCTGTGTGGTTCTGGAAGCAAAATATAAAGTGTATATTGGAGTAGGGGGATGGAATGGAATACAGTCATTCCTCCACATCTTTGTGTTTAACTTTCACAGATTTGATTGTTCACTGATTGTTTGCTGCCACCTCCACTGCTGTCCTATGTCATTTTTAATAGTGATTTATAAGTCCCTCCTTGCATTTACATATCTGCAAGGCTTGAGAGATTGTGAGAGACTGCATATGTGAGGCAAGGATTGTAAGTCCCTATTAAAAATGGCACAGGGCAGCAATGGGGATGGCAGCAACCCAGCAGCTGCCCACTTCTGTATCA